>JAKCPI010007652.1:0-169079 GCA_023213315.1 Euborellia annulipes
TTCTAAACTAATATTTGAACTGCGTGTATATTGAAAAATATAATTACATTATTTTAATACCTTGTCCTGATGATGGATGACCTTTAGTCTCTGAAACATCAATAAGGTTTTGATAAAATATTTTCGGCCGAAGGTTGTCTTTATTTTCTCTTAATTTTTTTTAAATAAATCTGCCTTCTCTAAAAAAATATATTTTTTTCAAATTATAACTCATGCAAAACCTTTAATTATAAAATTATATTACAATTTATCGGGAGTTAGTGTAAAATAGTGTCTGATGTAGAATTTGATTAATAAGTAGATATGGTGGACTTGTCTAGAAGTGGGCTCAACATTCTTTTTAAATGTTCTTCAATGTTATTAAATGCTGACGTAGTCTAGAGACAAGTTATGGGATCTTGTAAGATGGAATGTTCTTTCCTTGCTCGTGTCGCCTGTCTTTTATATTATGGCAATTAATTATTTTTTTCGTAGCCACGAGCTCATACTATTTTAATAATATCTAGTCGAAAGATTAAAGCGACAAATAAAAAAAATATCTTAATTTTTTTTTTAACGTCATACAGAAGTGACATTGATTCCTTAACAAATATTCTGTTCGTTTAGCTTGCTATTGAACACATTTTGCCCTTATTCTGTTCGTTTTATTTAGGTGCATGCAAGCATAACTTGAATTCTGTTCGTTTGAAACTTGGGCTAGGAAATGTATATTTCGCTGCATAATTTGACCCAATCGAATAGTTAGTGTGAATTGTGCAGGCCGATCTCAGCGCCAAAGCTTTACTTGATGACCACCTTTTGTCGCCATTTTCTCTCAATTCACCTCAATTGAAATAACAGAACTAATTAATTAATATCGAAAAAAAAGATAAGTAAGTTTCAACTTTATTTTCATTTTTTTCATTAATTTTCTTTAATAATATTAATTATTTGTATTTATTTAAGGATCACTGTTATAAAAATGACGTTAGGTTAGGAGCAGAACTAACGCCATCTCATGCCATCTAGTGTAACCAGCTTCTGAATCGGCTAATAAAGGTTTTTCGAGACTCGCCCCTTAAAGTATTTTTTTTTTTTTATATAGCCTATAATTTAAATAATTATTTTTTATTTACAAAAGATTTTTTATATATACAAGTTTGTTTCTTTACCATAATTGTTTTAGAACTAAAATTATTTTTAAATATATTAATTAGTTTATGAATTAGCACTTTAATAATAAATTTTTCGCATATTTAAAAATTATTATTATTATTTCATTATTATCAAAAAATAATCTCTTATTTAAAATATGGCCCTCACATTTGCATTTAAATATCATATTAAACGTTAATGTATTCATTAATATTCTTATATCGCAAAAGAAAATGAATGGCTTTTAAACATTTCCAATTATTGAATGTTGATTGAGAAAATATCTTTGATTACAATCTTAGTGATTTATTTAAAATAATATATCACTTTATCAATATGTCAAAAAAAAAATTTGACCTTTTTTGGATAAGGATTTTTAATAGAAATGTGTGTGAAATGAAAGTTAAAGAGCTATTTGATTTTGATTATACTAGCCGCGCCGCCCGCCTTCGACGGGTTTGGCTAGACAGGGGGCTTCGCCCCCTGGACCTCCCTCAGCTTTCTTAATTATGAAGAGAAAATTATTATTACTGTTCCAATCCAGTGCCTCCTTGACGATTGTTGTATTATTATTATTCCATTCCAATTCAGTGCCTGCTTGAGGATTTGTTTACATTCATAGAATACACAAATGCAAAGAATACATAAATATTTCTCTATACATTTCCTATGGAAGAAATCGTAACTTTAGGACTTAATAACTCAAAAATTTATAGGAATTTCGGGATGAAAATAATTTTCCTGTAATCTTTATACATAAAAAAATTTCATTTAAAAATTCCAACGGGAAGTTGCCTAAATAAAGCTTGACAGACAGACGGACGGACATTAGCGCATTATATATATATAGATTGTAATAAATTCAACGATCAACCTGTATTTAAAATTCACAATAAATCACCGATATTGAATATTTAGGTGATTGTGATAATTTTCTTTGGCATGTTTTTAGAACTTGTAAAATACTCAAGAAGTGATGTCATTAAATTAAATAATAAAAATTATAATTAAATTCTTTGCTGACAGAGTTAAGTACTATTTACTTGTATTGAAACTTGTCTTGGTTTTTACGGGGCAAGGACAATTTTTTTTATTACCTCCTTAACTTATTTATGTCTGTTCCAAATCTCTTTTCAATATTAACACCCCAACTTTTACTTTTATCATACTCGTATAACCGAAATCCAGGTCTATTCTCTATGCAAAAAGGTTTACTTTTAACATCTGAAATCAGTGTTAATTCATTTTAACATCTTGAAATTAGGAGAATTTATTTCTCTACGAAAGAATAAACGTACGCCTAGACTTAGGCAACCAAACATGCACTAACCAACACCATTAACATCAATTTAACTTTGACTTGAGACAAGATAACATTTTTCTTATAAAAAGGTCACACTCCGACTAAAGACCTCTTATCTGGTTAAAAAGTGATTTGTTTATAGTAAATACGTTTGTTAAAACGAAAATTTTGCAAGACTAAAATGATTAACTTTGTTTTTTTAAAAGATTACTAGAAAATAAAAAAAGGTAGATAAAAATACTGTATTTATTTTCCTTTTTGATATGTATTATAATATAAGAGGAAGTATTATTATCGTGAAAAATCAAACTTCTTTGTGTTTCACTACCCAGAAAAAATTTTTAATGTGCGTACCAATGTGAGGGTAGCTTGCTTATATCTGTGCAACTGTTCCACGGTCTTTGACAAAGTTATAATCTGAAATGGTCTTAAGAAGGTATTAAAAACGTGGAGTTAATCGGGCTGCGGAAAGCGGTTAATTAATATCGGTTTTCTCAGCTTCCACTGGACTAAATCTTTTGAAACTTATTCATAATAAATCGTATCCTGCCGCTCTTCATATACTGCTAACTTAAAAGCCACTAGCTTAGTGTTAGCATTTAGGTGTTATATGATTACAGGGGCGTATATAAGAGGGAGGGGCGTGGGGGCCCGGGCCCCCCCGAAATTTTCCAAATGCATATACGTATATAGGGATATACAGTCATCAGCGGGCCCCCCCCCCCCCCGAAATGTTTGATTGGCCCCGCAGTGCGAAAAAATATAGTTCCGCAAAAAAATTTTTCCGCAACACTTTGGTTCCGCAAAAGAAAACATTTTTCCGCAGGACGGCGAAAATCCCGGCATATCTAAAAAAAAGATAAAATGATTTTCCCGGCGGAAAAAAATTTTTCCGCAGGGTGGAAAACTTTGGTTTCTCAAAAACAAAGTTTTTCGCAGGGCGCAAAAAATTTATAGTTTCTTTGAAAATAAATTTTTCCGCAGAAAAATTTTTGATTTCAGCCCCCATCCCCGAAAAAAATTTCTATATACGCCCCAGTATGCTTTGATTAAGAACAGCGGGAAAGTTTTGCAACTTCTTTGAATGTTTTTTTTTTTATCACATTACTGAATAAAATCCCTATCATCATCTTCATCATTAAATTACCATGCTATTTTTTAGGAAAAAAAAAAAATTGTTTCCACTAATTTTAATCTGTATGAATTTTTTCATCTACCAAAGACGGCAGCATTTGTATTCCCGTTGAAAAGAAGAGGTAGAACGAGTTTTGACGCAAGTTCTCAAGAGCATTTCAAAAGACGAATTTTTTTCTCCTGTTCTCTAAATGGATTATTTTGTTATCTATTTTTAAAGTGAAACTTTTATTTGATGGCCTCAAATTTTTTCGCCCTTCTATCAGCATGTCGCATTACAATCCATGACGCCGCAGGCCGTGACGTCACCAGCCACTCACACAGGGTTTCTTTACGACACTACGACATTTATATTTCATCTCTGACCATTTAAATTATTAAAATAGGAAAGTTGAAATTTAATATATATGACGAATTATAAAATAATAGAAGCCGTACAACCAGCGTTTTACTTTGCTTGAAAAAACTTTTTGCAGATTGAGATGCAAGAGGAAGAAATAAAATTTAAAATTTTATTTATCAGGATTTATTAGTGCTGACGACCAACTGCAGTACATTGGTTTCGGTCACATTGAACCATCTTCAGGTCTGTAAAATTATTACAATGTAAGCAAGACACTCATCGGTCATTATTACGAAAGGTATTAACAAAAACTCACCACCAAATCCTATGTTTCGTATTTAAATTTTATTTTATTATTATTTTTTATTTTAAATACGAAACATAGGATTTGGTGGTGAGTTTTTGTTAATACCTTTCGTAATAATGACCGATGAGTGTCTTGCTTACATTGTAATAATTTTACAGACCTGAAGATGGTTCAATGTGACCGAAACCAATGTACTGCAGTTGTTCCTCAGCACTAATAAATCCTGATAAATAAAATTTTAAATTTTATTTCTTCCTCTTGCATCTCAATCTGCAAAAAGTTTTTTCAAGCAAAGTAAAACTCTGGTTGTACGGCTTCTATGATATTTTCTTGCACTGTTTCGTCTATTATAAAATAATAATTGTAAGATACTTTTATAATCGAATAATTTTCTGAACATTTTCAGTTAAACGCCTACGATTCGAAAAAGTTTCACTTGCATCGTGGTTTCATATGATTTTTTGATATTACCTCCTAGTTTAAAGTACTTTTTTTTGGGATTCTAGGCATCTGTGATTTCAACTTTAATTATTTAAATTAATCTAATTTCAATTGATTTTATTGCTCAGAAGTGTGCCATTGATCAGAGAGCAATTCTTTAACTCTTCAATTTAGATTTTTTTATAAGTTCCAATTACTGAAGATGGACACAAATTTTTAATTATTTTGAATCAGCTTTGAAAAGTTTGATCTAGAAGTTGAGAAAACTGTGGCTCGTGATAATAATTTACCATTCACGTTTTGATACCTTCTTACTTTGACCGAAACGTCTTATTCTGGAATTAATATTTGGAGTCGGAAGGAATGAAACCAGCCATTAATCGGTTTATATTTTATTTTAAGTCAGGGGTCGTCAACCCGAATGATCTTACGGGCCACAATAAGCATATTGTTAAATGTATGATGAATCTCGTAGGCCGGGAAATGTTCAAGGCAGGCTGCGGTTTGGCTGGTTCTAAAATAGACTTTTCGGTAACCATAACGGTGCCTTCTTCAGCCAAGGTGTCCCTGTCAGCATATACCTGGTGCGATCGATCGAAATTTATTTGATATTTTATGCAAATAGACAAAATAACATCTCCGTTTTTCAAGAGATGGTTGAGTATGAGGAATATTAAGGAAACTTGAATTATTGATTTATTTCGAACTCAAGATCGTCTTCCTGTCCCCTGCGGGAACTCCCCCAATCCCGTTGGATACATCAAATAACCAAATCAGACAACGCCCTCGGCAGAAGCAAAGCCGCCGCTCTTGAACTTGTCCAAACGACCTTGTACGCTTGCTGCTCGACATACCTCGTTTTTTTTTTTTCTCAAATTTTTATTTGTTACTTTCTCTTACCTATGTATATATGTAATATATATATAGAGAGAAAGTATTGGTTTCATGTCAAAAATTCGATGTCGAGATTTTGATGGATCTTCACGTTTTGAGGTCCCCTGAATCCAAAAAAGTGGTTTTCGCGACATGGTCTGTCTGTCTGTCTGTCTGTCTGTGTGTGTGTGTGTGTGTGTGTGTGTGTGTGTGTGTGTGTCTGTGTGTGTTCAATTTTAAGCATGAAGGAATTGAGCTATGAGGCTGAAATTTTATATTTAAGTTAAACACCCCCCGGGACCGACAAAATAAGCTTTTAATCAAAATCGGCCAAAAAGTACTAGTACTTTACTGATGTACTTTTTCAGTTTTTTTCGATTTTCTCAAAATTCGCTCTAACGATTTTGATTAAAATTCAAAAATCAATTATTTTTTAGATGCTCTTTCAAATGTATATTCTCGTTTTGCCCTCAAAATTGTTTGAAGCACACTTTACTCTTGTGCTTCATAGGAAAGATAGGAGAAATAAATGGTTGCCATGGTAACCGAATTTAAATCTTTTTCTTTTTATTAGATTAAAAATCAATTATTATTTAAACGCCCATTTTTTTTTTTCGGAGAAAACATATCTCTCTCTCTCACAAAACTATCTTCTCTCTTTCTACGCGTTTTAAATTTTTCTACCTTATCTTCGCATTTGGCCAATGTTAATTTCCTATAGGGATTTGTATGTTAATTTCGATTCAAAAGGGGGTCCCCTTTGGAACTTTTTACGCATTTAAAATTTTTTTTTCCAATTCTTATGAAATTTTGTATTTATTTACGAATCTATATTGTGTATAAAATGTCCAAATATGAGATTAAAATTTTGAAAAATAACCATAGTTTATTTCAAGCAGTCAACATTTAAAATGCAAGTTTGAAACTAAGGTGCTATGGGAAACTAAATATATCTCGACACAAAAAATCTGGTGTGACCAGCACAGTGCACAACTTTCTCTTACCGAAGGGTAAGAGAAAGTTGTGTGCTGTGCGCCAGTCACACCAGATTTTTTATTTTAGCATACGAACAAAATGAAGAATTAAAAAAAAAAAAAAATGTTCATTATCAAGGCCAAGAATGCCGTTAATTATGAATTGTTATTGACACTTAATCACCATTCCAAAGAGTATTATTATATCATGCATCTGGTTGATTTATTTCTTTTTATTATAACTGTAAGAACTCCCCCACTTTATCTTCATTTAATCCTTTAAAAACACGCTTTACCTTTTACACTCACGATTTCACTCAGATAAAATTAAAAATCTTTTTTCTTATCTTGAATATCTGCCCTTGGAGAGTGAACCCATATGACGAAAATCAAAATATATTTTAACGATTCTGGTTTTGGCTGGAATGATAGTCGCTAAATCAAAATGGCGCCTCGCTGCCAATACATTTTTTTTTAATTGGGGATTTAGACATAGGGATGAAACGATACGAGTAAATACAAGTACTTACTCGATACTTTTCTTTCGATACCAAGTACTTTTGGAATCGATACTTTGGAATCGAGTACCAAGTAAGTATCGGTCAAAAATACTTGTATCGATACTCGGTCCACTTACTCAATGATTTGTTAGGTCGGAAGAACATTTACGTTCATTTGTTCTTATTCACAATAGAAATAAATGGACTGGTTTGTACCGCTGTATTTTAATTTTTATTATAGGAGTGTTTTACAGGGAAACACCTTGAAAAATAATTATTTTTGGGTAGTACCTCTAAAACGGAATTTTTTTCTTAATTGAATTTTTTTTTTTTTGTTTTCTTTTCAAGAACTTGATGTTTTAAGCCTGTGGAGATTTAATCAAGATTCCCAGGGACTTTGCAGTCCGGAGATTAAATAAAAATATTTTATTTAATTGCTATTTGCTGACGTTTCGGTCTCCAATCACGACCTTCATTAGGGCGAATATTGTCAATTATACACGATCTTAGGTATTTTAATATTCATTGCAATTAAAAATATTCAATTTCTTTTTACTTTGATATGTACAAAAATATTATCATATACTTGCTACTCAGAGGTATCCGATGATGAAGGTCGTGATTGGCGACCGAAACGTCAGAAAATAGCAATTAAATAAAAGATTTTTATTTAATCTCCTGGCTGCGAAGTTCCTGCGAATCTTGATAATATCAGTAGGCCTACTTACTGCTGTTTTTGCTTATCTTTAATTTTACGAAAAAATTGACCGATACGAGTAAGTATCGATACTTTTCAATCGATACCGAGTAGGTACTCGATACTTTGCGACCGATACCACTATTGAGTAAAAGTATCGATACCTCAGTGGTATCGTTTCATCCCTATTTAGACATACCATAATATATATCATATAAGAAGTTTATTATATTTATTATTATAAAGAATTTAATGAAATTTAAAAATCAATTTTTACTTTTTTCTTTCAATTTAATTTAATCTTCAGCTTTTTGATAATTTTTTAGAGCTTTTGATTAATTCTATTTTCCTAATATTTACAGTAATCTTCAATTAAACAATAGGTAGAAAAGGAGCGTGCAGCCAGGCAGTCTCGACCAAATAAAAACTCTTTGTAAAGGAAACAGTTTCGGTTAAAGCCATCCTCAGTCCATTTCATTAAAACCGAAACTGTTTCCTTTACAAAGAGTTTTTATTTGGTCGAGACTGGCTAGCTGCACGCTCTTTTTCTATCTATTGTTTAAATACAACAGCCACTTTATTTTGTAATCTTTAATTTTTACCTGTCAAGCAAGAGAAAATTAAAAATTTAATCATCCATCCTTTTTTACATTAATGTATTTTGTACAATTTTTCAAATTTGATTTAATTCAAGAGACTACAAACGTTTCAAAAAATTAATTAATAATATTTATTTCAAAATTAGGAACCTAGCAAAATTTTTATAAATTATCTTCGGCCCTCTTTATATTTATTTTCTGTTAGTATAACTAAAATTTAAATTATTTCCATTTTATCATGAAAATTACTTAAATTTCTATGTTGGACAGATTAACACTTGGTTATTAGTATTGGATTCATGTCAAAAATTCGATGTCGAGATTTTGATGGATCTTCACGTTTTGAGGTCCCCTGAATCCAAAAAAGTGGTTTTCGCGACATGGTCTGCCTGTGGGTGGGTGTGTGTGTGTGTGTTCAATTTTAAGCATGAAGGAATTGAGCTATGAGGCTGAAATTTTATATTTAAGTTAAACACCCCCGAGACCGTGGAAATAAACTTTTAATCAAAATCGGTCAAAGAGTACTAGTACTTTACTGATGTACTTTTTCAGTTTTTTTCGATTTTCTCAAAATTCGCTCTAACGATTTTGATTAAAATTCAAAAATCAATTATTTTTTAGATGCTCTTTCAAACGTATATTCTCATTTTGCTCTCAAAATTGTTTGAAGCACACTTTTACTCTTGTACTTCATAGGAAGAATAGGAGAAATGGTTACCATGGTAACAAAATATAAATTGTTTTTCTGTTTATAAATTTTACATCTTGAATTCTAAAGCCCGGTCCAGACGCTACATTTTGCACAACCTTTTGTCTGCGCAGTTCAACACGTTGCAGTTAAAACGTTGCGTGTGGACAGGAAATTTGCGCAGTTTTGAGCCCGGCGGGAAGACGGTACAGTTGCAGCGATAACTGAGCAAATTAGCTTTGAAATCCATGACCTGTGCGGACAAGTCGGTGCATGTGGACGCTTGCTCCATGTTCCGAATCGTTTTGTTCCTCAGTTTTCCCTAATCACTCCACGATGAGTGACCTTCGGCAATGTTCTAGAGAGTTTTTAACTGATTTTATTGCACTTTATGAGTTTCCCATGTATTTGGCGTGTTAAATCGAAGGAGTATAGTAACAGGGAGAAAAAGGGGGAAGCTTATGAAAAATTAGTAGAAAAATTCAGAGAAATCTATGCAACTCGAACGCCCGGTTCTTCTAAGATGTTCTAATCTTTTTTTTCTAACGAGCGAGCATGCAAAAATTAACCACAGGAGAACTTCCCCCATGACGATATCACACAAGACTGAGCAAAAAATACAAATATGACTGCACCGTCTGGACACTCAAAATTACAACGTTTTCACTCCGTCTTAAGACCGCGCAGACTTAAAAGGTTGTGCAAAACGGAGCGTCTGGACCGGACTTAATGTTCCGTACTGCCGGGAACTAAATATATACCGACACGAAAAATCTGGTGTGACAAGCACAGAACACAACTTTCGATTTCCGAAGGTAAGAGAAAGTTGTGTGCTGTGCGCCAGTCCTAGTATTTTTGTAAAACAGATTTTGATTTGTTCTATTTATCAATTTAAAGTTTATTCAACATTTATTTTTTCATCTGAAACCAATTTTATATCTATTATTAACTCTTTTATTTGATGGTTTTCTACACTTCATGGGGTACAGTACATAATAAATTCTTTCATCTTGCTCCTGGAAGATAGGCGACCCATTTGACAACTTAATTTATGGATAATCCAGAGCACATTCAAAATTTGGTTGTGTCCAAACAGGTTTAGATTTTTTTTTTTCATGCGTTCTTAGATTTAAATAATTCTCCACACCTTTGTAATTTTCGTTCCATATTCAGTTTCCTCCCATTTAGCTCCTTCAGTAGTAGAGTAATAATACATTCCTATTGATTTATAACTGGAGTAGTTAAACTTGTGGGTGTCTGTTGTTCAGAAGCTACGCCACCCACACTTGCAGTGATGACGTACGTTATTTGAGGTGTCTGCGACGTGCACGAAGCACACGTGTTTGCTGGACCAGACTAGATGCTCGGATGCTGAGAGGAGCCTCGAAACCAGTCCCGTTGCCGCCGCGTGATGCCTGCTTGCATGCCTTTCCGAAAGTTTTTCGGCTCGCCTTGAAACGATAAACACCCTCAACACTTTTTTTTTTTTTTATTCATTCATTTAATCGTTTTTGATTCGAAATTATTTTAATATCCGTAAGAATTAATTTGATGTATAAAGAAAATTAAGCATGAAGGCCGAAATTTAAAAAGACATCTATCATGACTATCTATTTAATTATGATATTTTAAAGTAATGTTATTTTTTTTTTCTTATACAAAATTAAAAACATAATACGTACATGAATTTCCAGTATAGATAATAAGACCAAAAGTTGACTTTTTTTTCATAATTAATTTAATTTTTTTTTTTTTTATTATAAATATCTATCTCAGGGTTTCTCAAAATATTTGTAGGTGCGACACACTTTTATCAAGTAGGGATTGAAAAGGCGCTCGAAAAGTCGATTTTCGAATCGACTTAATATTTTTCGATTTTTTTTTTAAATAAAAAAATAATTTAATTTTTATTCTCTGACGTTTCATCAGAGCAAATAACAGTTAAAAATTATTTCCTCTGATGAAGGTCGTGATTGGCGACCGAAACTTCGAAGAATAAAAATTAAATACATGATTTTTTGTGAGAAGTATGAATAAATAAAATCCGGAGATGATTTTCAGGCCAATTCAATTGGATTAACTCCTTCCGCGGGTCAACGTTTCCGGAGCTAAAACGACTCCTTCTTCAGGACAATGCGGTGTTTTTGGCTCCATTTGACCCATAGCGGAAGGGGTTAATCCAAATAAATTCCTCTCCGGATTTTATTTATTTATCCTTCTTACTAATATCCACCAGGCAATTATTTTATTTAAATTTTTGCTTGGAGAATAGACCTGGTTGAAAATTTTTTAATCAACCTAAATTGTGAACTTTTTCTCTTAAATAGACAATTAATTGTTAAATTACTTTGGAGGTTGATTCCTTTTTCTTAGCATCCTTGTACACTGTTAAAATTTGAAAGGGGGTTATACCCAAGAGCGGGATGTCCTAGTGGAGGGAGTATGAAGGAATTTGGCTCCTATGGCCATGAACTTCAAAGAGAGTCATTTACGTATATAATTTAAAATAATATATGGTATAGGAAACGAGTTTCAAAAAATTATTTTTATTACCATATCAACATTTGCAAATATCACCTTTACAAGAAATATTATCTGACAACAAACAAATGACATAAAACTCTAAAAAAAATTTCACTTTCTAACACCTGAATTCTTTAAAGTTTTTATTCTATTTTAGTCATATTAAAAATTTTATTTTGGGCCCAGAGCACTTCACCATTCCTTCATATACAGTATAAACAGAGCCACGGACTTATGAATTAAATAAATCAAATTTGACAACAATTGTGATAATTGTTAACATTTTTATTCGTTCAGGATGTTTTTCTATTTATTTCGGAAACTAGCAATTATATACGAGGTGTGTATAAAAAGAAACCGAACTTGTATTGTTTATTGTATGTACAAGATTTTAAGCACTGTCACCTTCAAAACAATCCCCTCTACTGGCAATACACCGTGCCCATCGTTTCTTCCATTTTTGGAACGTCTCCTGGAGCACATTTTGTGGAACGGCGCGCTGGTGCTTCGTCGCATTGTCATGTACCCCTCTATGGTTTGAAAACGACGTCCTTTCAACGTATTTTTGGAGTTTAGGCTTTCATAGTTGTTACCATTTATAAAAGAATTTGAATTTCTGTTTAACTGTGGTTTATTTGTAAAAATTACAACGTTTCGACCACTCATTCAGTATAATTCAGCTAAGATTACAAAGGTTGTTACATCTGCGGCAATCTCATTTCAAATGTCAAAGATGTAAAAACCTTTGTAATCCCAATTGTACCTGAAGAAGTGATAGAATCGTTGTAATTTTTACAAAATAACACAGACAGAAAATTTTATTAGTCCTTTCAACGTGTTTTTCAGTTTGGGAAACAGGAAAAAGGATGCTGTGTGCAGGATGTTGCATCATGACATTACGCCAGCTCACGTCTGCATCTATCTAGCAAAACACCACATTCCCGTAATGCCCCATTCACCATATTCTCCGAACCCCAGCAGACTTTTTCCTGTTTCCCAAATTGAAAGGACGTCGTTTTCAAACCATAGAGGAGATATTGGAAAATGCGACGAGAACCTGCCGTCCCACGAAATGTGTTTCAGGAGGCGTTCCAAAAATGGAAGAAACGAGGGGAACAATGTATTGGTAGTAGATGGGACTATTTTGAAGGGCACAGTGCTTAAAATGTGCAATAAGCAATAAAGCTGTTACAGCAAAAGTTCGGTTTCTTTTTGTAAACACCTCATATATTTAATTATTTCGATTAATGATATAGAAAGAGGATGCAGCCAATAATAAAAAGCATCTATTTTGTTAACACTCTCTTGTATATCTCATTTGACAATATCTATTTTGTATGTTAATAATATAAAATATACTCTTGGAGGCCTGAAGATGGCTTTGTTGATCATAGCCGAAACGTTCCGAAATAAAGAGTGTTAACAAAATAGATGCTTTTTATTTATTATTGGCTGCATCCTCTTTCTATATCATTAATCTAATTATAATACAGCCACAATATACGTTATATAATTTAATTATTTCACCAAGTATTTTTACCTCAGAATAATATAGGCTATTTCTTTGTTATTATTATTAATGCCTTACAATCAAGGGCGGATACAAGGGGGGAGGGTAATTGCTCTCTTTACCCCCCCCCCCCGAGATTTGAAAAAATTCCTTTTTTTTCGAAAAAAAATTTATTTTTAATGTAAAAATTTAAAAATGAATACTTCAAAATTTGATTTGTATTTATATTCTCTGCAGACAAGTACAGAATGCGCCTTTAAATTACCGAAATTAAGAAAAAATTGCGTGCTGTGCGACCAGTTCCCCCCCCCCACCGAGAAACACCTCTGGATCCGCTCTTGCTTACAATTCGAACAAGAAATTCAAATTTCACAATATTTTGATGACTATATTTAGCATTAAACCTAATGAATTGATTATTTCTAATTTGGAAATGCTTTTTTTTGCCTGCTACACGATAAAAAACATAACTAATTAATTAATTCTAGATATATTTAAATTATTACGCTTATCACAATCTTGATTTCTAAATTTTTAGCAAATAAAAATTGCACGAAGTAATTTTTATTTTTTTTTTATCAAATTGATATTAGTTATATAATTTATTGACTTGTTTATATCTGATCTTATAAACATGATTCGTGGTGATGGTGATGAGAGGCAGGAATCCTCGAAACGTTTCCTCATCTGAATGCCATAAATTGAACTTTATAATTAAAATTTCTTGCCCTCTCACGAATTTGTTGTCACTCTGTGGGGGGAGGGGGGTCGAGGAGATCTACTTTAGAGGGAGGGCGGAGTCCCCTGGACCCCCAGGGCCCCTGGAGCCCCCGGCTGGCCTTGGCATTTGTCTTGGACCAGGCCATGGGTCGGCCACCACGTACCGTTCGATTTTCGTACAATCCGGTTGACAATAATAATAAGGGCGAAATATTTTGTCATTAATTGAAAATTCAAAAAAATTCGCCTTTTATTTCTACATAGCAAATTTTTTTAAGATATAATTTCGATTTATGTTTTATATTAATATTAAAGCACTTTTTTTTATAAAAGTTTTGTTTTTGAGATCCTTGAGGCTCAGGTGAAAACGGAAAAATGATCTATATATATAATTCGCTAATGTCCGTCTCTCTATCTGTCCGTCTGTCTTTCACGCTCTATTTAGGCAACTTCCCGTTGGAATTTTGAATTAAAACTTTAGATGCATAAAGAAGACCATCTCGGGATTACAGGAAAATTATTTTCATCCCGAAATTCCTATAACTTTTTGAGTTATTAATTCCAAAAGTTACGCTTTCTCCCATAAAAAATGTATAGAGAAATATTTATGTATTCTTTGCATTTGTGTATTCCATGAATGTAAACAAATCTTCAAGCAGGCACTGAATTGGAATGGAATAATAATAACTTTATTGTTGTATTAATGTATTTATATTGTTTTGGTTAAACAAAATTTTGTAACGACAAAGGGGCAGAATAAAATAAAAATAAAAAAAAAAAAACTTTCTTTTCATAATTAAGAAGAGACAGTCAGCTGAGGGGGGTCGAGGGGGTCAGGGGGACGAAGCCGCCGAAAGCGGGCGGCGGGGCTAGTATATTATAAAAGGAAAAAAAGAATATATCATTTTTTCATGCCCTTGAAAGCCCGCCGGTCCGGCCCGCGGTGTTTGCGGGCGTGTACGTTACGCCACTGCATCTCACTGAAAACATTAACATTTATTATTATTTTTATAGTTGGATTTTTAGGGGGCTATCGATATAAATAAAAATTTTCAGTTAAAAACAAGAGAAGCACTTAGATTTTATAAAAAAGATTTAAATACGTTATCAGTTTTCTTAGTTAAAGAGAATTTCAAGTAGGGTTTGATTATAAAGGCAAACTATGGATAGTTAATAAGCACATGGTCGATTGTATTTTTGAGATTGCAGGACATACACAACACTTTTGTTATTAAATGGCCATGTGGAAACCAGCAGTGGACCGATTCTCAATCTCGTGATTATTGTTTGTGACCTGCGATCCAAAGAATTTTTGTAAGAAGAGATTATCTTGGGTAGATTCTGTTTCAAAAAGTTTCTGTTATCCATTACTTTCTTAATATCTTCATAAGTGTTTTCAGTAAAGTCAAATGATATGCTTTTTGCAACTTTCTTCGCGCCCTCGGGGCATGGCGTAGAGGTTAGCGTGCTAACCTCATATACCAAACGTCGCGGGTTCGGACCCCAGGCAGTCCGATGATTTTATTTAAGCCAATTGGATACCAAATGGCTTAAATAAGAATGCCTGGACCCCAATATATATAATTTAATAATAACGGATATCGTAAATGTCTTAAATGGCCTAAGTTGCCGAAAAGACAGTGTGAATGTGTGTGTGAGTGTGAGTGTGAATGAGAAAAAGTGTGAGTGTTTTTAAAAAAAAAAAAAAAAAAAAACTTTCTTCGGCTCTAAATTCTTCTGGTCATTCCCTATGATTTTTTTTATGACTTGGAACTAGAGTCCGACCGAAACAAGATTTTCAACCGAAACCGAAACTTGTATTTAAAAATCATTTTACCTTTTTTTGTTAAGGAGTCGAAATTTTGTCCACATCTTTTCCACTGGGCGGAAAATTTTTTCCGTGTGCGAGCTCTCCCATTCATCCCATCTTTCTAACTCATAAAATGGATTATTCTTCAACCAATGAAGTAGGTGGCTGTTGATTTACACACAAGGAAGGGAGCAGGAGCAGCGAAAAATCAAAGCCTCCGATTTTACTACAATTACCGAGACGTATTGGGAAAACTTAATTCTCCCATCATCATCATGCATGGGCGTACCCAACGAGGGGCAGAGGGGGCAGCTGCCCATGAAACGAAACAAAATTAGATAGGGCGATGGCGACGGGGAATGATTTTTTTTTAGTTAGGACTCGAGGGTTTTTATGCCTTTAATTAGAAGGCTTTTCCCATCTATATAAAAAAACAATGTGGACCCCCCTCTAGATTTGATCCTGGGTACACCCTTGCCATCATGGATTATTTTTCCTTCTTCAGTCACTCGAGAATACAACAGGTGGATTTTTTGGACAAGAGAATGCTGAGAATATAATTTATGAATAACAAAAAGTGCATTCAAAGAGTCAGAAATTAAAATGAAATTTTTTGAAGAATATCTCCTATGTATGGCTAGCTGGATTGCTTTTAATTCAGCGTTGATAGTTTCTTCCTTCGTCTTTTCCAAGCACCTCCAACATTTTTTCCAACCACCTGTAAATATAAGCACGAAGTCAGATTAACATTTAAATGATACAAATTGTAAAATTTCTCACTATTTGAAATTCAGGAAATAATTTAAATTTTATGTATTTGACAGTAACGTTGTAGCTTGATAGATTATTTATCTTCTTTAATGGCTTTTTAATACTCACTTACTATAAAAAAAAAAATTTGTTAACCTAATAACAGGTTAGTAATGAAGAAAATCAGCTAGCCTTTGAAAAGAAAGAAAAAAAAAAACAATCTTCTGACTCACTTCCTTGTTTTGTGTAGACTGGTCCCTTCATTCATATTTCCTTTAAGAATTCCTTATTAACCCCCCCCCCCCCCCCTTACTTGGTCTTTGATTTTTTTAAACAATTAAATATTTTTTTTTTTAATTGTTGTGTCAGCTTTTATATACCTTTTGTTTAAGGAAACATATTTGTTTAAATGTAAAAAAACAAACTCCGCCCAGAGTATTTGCATATGAATAACAAATGTCACAAAGACTCCGCCCAACATAGGACAATTGGAACTTGACTTTGAATTTCAGAATCAGAAAAATCTGATGTTCATTCTTTGAAAAAAAAATGACAAAATTTCAGTAAACATTATATCAAGGCAGAAATAAGAATTAATGAAAGAAAAAAAATCGATTCTATACCCTAAAAAAAAAAAAATCTGGTATGACTGATCTCACTTTCGATAATCGAAAGTTGAGTTTTTGTAATTCGTTTCAAGGTATTTTCGGCATCTGAGGCTATTTAGGGTCTACCTCGCCCCTATTTATTTAAATTGATTGATATACAATTGAAATAAATTTTATCGCCTGTGACGGGATCCGAACCCTTGACCTTTGGTTTCAGAAGCCAATACTCTACCTCTGAGCCATAGATCAAGGTCTTGGTTCTGTGCTTGTTACACCAGATTTTTTGTGTTAAACTATAAAATTTCAACCTTGAATTGACATTTCTAAATTTTTTACTTACTGTATAAGTATGAATTGAAATATTTATTTGTCTGTATAGCTATCATTAATACAGTAAACAGACAATATATTATATGTCAGTGAGAGAAGTGGATACTCAACGATTAAATTAATAGGAGAGGATATCAACCAGGAGGCTTTAATTAAAAAATGCCATCATCTCATAAGAACTGAAGATGGCTATTATTTAAAGCCGAAACGTTTTCTCTTATTGGAATTTTCATTCAATAGAGGCCTCGTATATAACCTACTTAACTTGCTGGTGTTCAAAAATACGTATTGTAATGAAATTTCATATTTAAGCTTCTTAACATGTTATTATCTGAATATCTTCTATATATATAATAGCGGAGTGTCCGTCTGTCACGCTCTGTTTGACCAACTTCCCGTTTTTGAATTTGAAACTAATTGAATTTTGAAACGAAATTTTGCAGAGGACTCAATGGAGAGTCCCGGAAAAATACTCGGGTCCCGAAATTCCTTTAACTTTTTGAGTTATTAATTCCTAAAGTTACGATTTCTCCCATAGGAAATGTATAGAGAAATATTTAAGTATTCTTTGCAGTTGTGTATTCTTTGAATGTAAACAAATCTTCAAGCAGGCACTGGATTGGAATACGTAGTTATAATAATTTTCTTCTCATAATTAAGAAAAGGGGAGGCCTCAATTCTATTAACTTTTGGTAAAGATCTGGAAGCCGGAAATGGCAGTTTACAGATGGTAAAGGGGACGGTAAATAAATTGTTTTTTGAACAGGGGTATATTGGCCTAAAAAGGTTATAACGTAAATTAAAAAAAAAAAAAAATTACAATTGGAAGATTTTCGCTGGATCCGATGTATAAGGAAAGGGTCGGAGAATAAAAGCTGATAAACTCCTCTCTCACTCGGTGGAGGGCCCTCTAAGAAATATTCGGACAGAAAAAAAATCATTGTGTGGTTTTATGAAAGCACGATGCAAGTGAAACTTTTTTTTCGGATCGTAGGCGTTTAACTGAAAATTTTCAGAAAATTATTCAATTAAGGGCATTAAAATCGCGTTTTTAATCTTAACTTAATAATTGGAAAATGGGAAATCAATAGACACATGTTAAAAACTGAGAACAATATTTATTTAGTAATTGAAGATTTGAATCATTTTTAATTATTATTAATTTATTAATTAATTATATTTTATCAATTTAAAAATTGAATAATTAAATCTCACAATTATTTTTTTATAATTCGTCATATATATTTATTAAATTTCAACTTTCCTATTTTTGTCATGACGGTCTGGCACGTCTATGGCCTGTAGCCACACGGCCCTTGACGGCCTTCGGGACATGCTGATAAAAGAGCGAAAAAAATTTGAGGCCATCAAATTAAAGTTTCACTCTAAAATGAAATTTAGGGGATGGAAATCAAATAGACAAATCGTCTCCCAAATTACCCACCTAATAAGTAACTAAACATAAAGATAGCATCATAGAAATTTATCAAAGCCCCTCTACTTTACTTTAACCTCTTTAATGATGTCAATATCTATTATTGCCGAAAGACAGCTTCATTTGTCAAGGCGACATTGAATACATTATCTCTCTAACGTTAATAGTTTTTTTACCAGCACTGATTTGCATTGCCCCCGGGCAAAGTCATCAATCCGAACTTTGATCCCGAAATTTTTGTACTTGATTCTATTTACAGTAGCACACTAAATTCTATAAATGTTATCAAGATAAATGAAAGGATTTATGAGTATCTCTCAACCTCGGGAGATAATATACTTTATGTACCGTTTCGAGACTTTTATTTATATTGTAGGCTACAAAATTATTTTTTTTTTCTTGTTAAGCCATTAAATAGATATTTTAATGACTTTTCCAAAATGTTTTGAATATCTTAATGGTCATTTTCATAAGTAAATAAATATATAAAAAAAAGAGATTGTTTTGTTTGACTTTTTTATTTGATGGAGAAAAAATTTAATTAGAGAATTAATTAGTGATGACACATTGATGACCTTTTGCAAATATCACAGATTAAAATAGCAAAAAAAAAAAAAATTTATCATTAGAAAGTTTTTAATTTTAATGGACTGAACGGGTATCCTAGTTATATTTTTCCTACCTTGTCTAGTACTAGGGGGATACTAATTACTTAGTAGAATTTTATCAAAAAGCATTCCAGGAGAGTACCTAACTTAAATATATAATTTCAAATTAAAAAATCTGGTGTGACTGTCGCACAGCACACAACTTTCTCTTACCTTCGGTAATCGAAAGTGGTGTGCTGTGCTTGTCTCGTTTGTGTCGTCATGTATTTAGTTTCCGACAGTACGGTACATTCGATTTTCAAGATGTAAAATTTATATGTGAAAATATTTATATTTTGACACCATGGCAACCATTTCTCCTATCTTTTCTATGGAGTACAAGAGTAAAGTGGTCTTCAGAAGATTTCAATGACAAAATGAGAATATACATTTTATAGAGAATCTAAAAAATAATTGATTTTTGAATTTTAAACAAAATCTTTGGAGCGAATTTTGAGAAAATTGAAAAAAAACTGAAAAAGTGCATCAGTAAAGTACCAGTACTCTTTGGTCGATTTTGTTCAAAAGCTTCGTGTCACGTCCCATGGGGGGTGCCTGACTTAAATATAAAATTTCAACCTCCTAGCTCTTTTCGTTCTTGAGATATTTTGTTCACAGACACACAGACAGACAGACAGACACACACAGACAGACCATGTCGCAAAAACCACTTTTTTGGATTCAGGGAACCTCAAAAGATCCATCAAAATCTCGACATCGAATTTTTGTCACATAGGTAAGAGAAAGTAAAAAGGAGACGAAAGAGAAATTATCAATTTATATAATTGGAGGTTTACTTCTTTTAAATTCGTATGATGGAGTTCACGATAATTAAAACAAAGTATTTTACTTTATTATACAGGAATTTTATTGCCATACAACTGTTGTGTGCACATTCTCACAGTTTCGGTCCGAAATGATGATGGTCCTTTTCGGACTGAAACTGTGAGAATGTGCACACAACAGTTGTATGGCAATAAAATTCCTGTATAATAAAGTAAAATACTTTGTTTTAATTATCGTGAACTCCATCATACGAATTTAAAAGAAGTAAACCTCCAATTATAAAAGTTATATTATTTCAATCTTAGGCTAAGGGACCAGTGGCGGATCCAGATGTGTTTCTCGGGGGGGGGGGGGGGGGGGGATAATCTGGAGTGACTGGTCGCAGAGCACACAATCTTTTCTTAATTTCGGTAATTTAAAGGCGCATTCTGTACTTGTTTGCCAGAATATAAATATAAATCACATTTTTAAGTATTAATTTTTAAAATTTTACATTAAAAATACATTTTTTTCGAAAAAAAAAGTATTTTTTTCAAATCTCAGGAGGGTAATTACCCCCTTTACCCCCCTCCCCTCCCCCTTGTATCCGCCCTTGTAAGGGACCCACATCTTGTGGTTACGTGGATGGCGACCACGAGCTGCCCGAGCTGGGACAGGCAGTCCTTCAGTTCTTTGTATGTCGGTTTTTAAATAAATCACCTAAGCTTATTTTAAAAATTTCTTAATTAATATGTGATTAATAATAACAATAAATTGATTTTTGAAATAAAAAAAAATTAAAGATTATTGGGACAGATTGTTTTTTTGTATTTGCTTGATAACAAAAAAATTATTTACGATAATTTTTTAATAAGTCATTAAAAAAATTATAGCTCGATGTCCCAATAATCTCTTATGAATTTAATTCATTTAAAACCGCATTGAAAAATTCCTTATAATAGTCTAGTTTTTTTTTTTGAAGTACGTTTAGACGTCGCTCCTGAACCCCCTTAAACTCATAAAGAGAAAAATGAGGCACTCACGTGAGTTGAACCTACAACAGCGTTTTCCAAACTGTGAGGCGCGCCTCCCTAGAGAGGCGCGGACTAGTCTAAGGGGAGGCGCGAATACCAAGATCAATTTCCCAAATGATTGCTACGTATAGTTTTATAAATAAAATCTGGTGTGACTGGCGCACAGCACCCTCAAAACGTGAAGATCCATCAAAATCTCGACATCGAATTTTTGAAATGAATTCAATACTTTCTCTCTCTATATATATTACATATACATAGGTAAGAGAAAGTAAAAATGTGTGACTGTTTAAAAAAAAAAAAAAAAAAAGATTGGATTAGGGGTTGAAAAATTGAAAAAAATGTTTTTTAAATTTATTTTAGCTAAATCGAAGCCAAATAAATAGAAAACATTCAAAAAATAGCGTTGATTATTATTTTGATTAGGGGGTGGGTGAGATGAAGGGTTGATTATTTAAGAAAGGCCTTGGAATATTCCAAATCACTTGTTGACATTCTTTTCCAGTTATAAATAAAGTTAGATTAGAGCAAAAGGTATATTTTTTTTTACTTTTAATAAAAAGGGAATTGTTATTTTCATCTATTTATTCCTATACAAACAGAGAGAGGTCGAGATTCTCGTTCAGTCGAGTGTGTGGCCGCGCGGCAGGCGGCGAGATCCTCTGTTTTTTTATTTGTGTTTAAAGTGAATCAAAGTGAATAATTAATTTAGTGTAATCCACCCTGACCACCCCGTCAACCAACACACCCTCTTGAGAGTCTTATTAAAGGTAATTATTATGCATTTTATCGTTGAAAAAAAAACAATGATAGAAACAAATAATTTGACTGCGAAAAACGATTCTTTTGAATATGAAATTAAATATTTTGTATTTCACTAAGGGTAGAGGGTGAATATAAGCTGTTGAAAGGGGGAGGGGGAGTGTAGGTGTCATTGAAAAAAAATTAGTTTTTTATTTTTTATTTATTTATTTATTTTTTTTTTTTACTTTTTTAAAAAAACACTTTCTCATTCATACTCACACTTAATATACTTTTACACAGGGGTGGATTAAGGGTTGAAAATTAAAATAAAATAAAAATTAAAATAATTATTTATAAATGTATTGAAATTATTTTGAGAGTAATTTCGCGGTGAAGGCTCGCATTTCCTTAAAGGGGAGGTATGAAGGCATTAACCAGGGGGAGTTAATGCCCCATCCCCTATAATGTATAAAAATATTAATGTTTTTTAATACTTTTACTAAAAAATAAGTGCATTCCGTTTGAGTTAATATTTATATTCAATATTTAGCAAATAGTATAGTGGGGTAGAAACATTTTAATGTCATTCTAAAATTTCGTATTACTGGGGCGGAATTAATTTTTGAAAATTTCGAAACTCTCATAAACAGACAATAATAACACTGGGTAATTTAGGAACCCATCGAACCCCTTGCAGAATTTTGTAGGGATTTTTTTCATTAGTTAGAAAAGTAAGATATAATTAGTCCACTTAGAATTTTACTGGGGTGAGTTACCGCATCTTTTTATATTAGAGAACTAATCTCAATTCGGAATTTTTACTTTCTCTTACCTATATGTATAAGTTAATATACATATATATAGAGAGAAAGTATTGAATTCATGTCAAAAATTCGATGTCGAGATTTTGATGGATATACACGTTCTGAGGTCCCTTGAATCCAAAAAAGTGGTTTTCACGAATGGTTCTGTGTGTCTGTTTGGGTTCAATTTAAAGCATGAAGGAATTGAGCTAGGAGGTTGAAATTTTATATTTAAGTTAGGCACCCCCCTAGGGCGTGAAAATAAAATTTGAGAAAAATATTTTTCTTCAGGAATGAAAGTTAGAAAAATCTTTAAAAATATGTTTTAACATCTGACGTTTCGGCTTTGTTCAAAGCCATCCTCAGAGCTGTTAGTGGTCATCCTAGGATGACTTTGACCAAGGCCGAAACTTCAGCTATTAAAATATATTTTTAAAGAAAAAATTCTGGCTTTGTTTTTTCTAACTTTCATTCCTGATATTATACGAATTCCACCAGCCATAAAATACCCTTATGCCAGCGTTTTCTAAACTGTGAGGCGCGGGGGAGGCCCTATGGAGACGCGGACTAGTCTAAGGGGAGGCGCGAATATTGGCCCCCAGGATCAATTTTCCAAATGATTGCTAGTTTTAATATAAATAAGAATTAATAAAAAAAATATTTTTATATATATTTATATTTTTTAGCATTAAAAATTTTAGTTTTTTATTATTTTATAAAATGAGGGAGGGGGGAGGCGTCATAAGATTAATTATTTTTAAGGGAGGCGTGGTAACATAAAGTTTGGAAACCACTGACCTACAATATATAAAAAAAAAAAAAAAAACTACCAATTGATATAAATAAATACATGGATAATATTGTATCGGAAAAAATATAATTCCATTCAAAATCTTCAATTTGTGACTTATTCAACAACAATATTACTAAGATTGTGTATATAACGTAAATAAAGTCATTTGACATCTTGAAACAATTTCGATTCACTTTTATTTATTATATTGTAAATGTTGATGACTGAATTAAATATTTTTTCTTGATATTTATTTATTGTTATGCAAGGAATGGCTTTGTTTTTGTCCATCAAAAAAGAGCGCATTTTTGAAGGCCAACAAGCCATTCCTCGCTTTCTAACTGATTATTACCAAAAACTGATTGAATTCGTTCTCTTTGCTGAATTTTTTTTTTTTTGTCTTATAAGTTCCAATTTGATTTGTAATATTTTAAGGTTTTTTTTTTTTTTATTTAAATTGTTAAGGGGGAGTAGGAGGGGGCGTCTAAACATACTTAAAAAAAAAACTTGACTATTATAAGGAATTTTTCGTTGCGGTTTTTTTTTAATCAATTAAATTCATAATGGAGCCGCGGGGGGGGGCCCGCGGATATTGGGACAGAAAGTTATAATTTTTAAATTAAAAAATTATGAAAATTAATTTTTTTTTTATCAAGCAAATACAGAAAAAGAGTTATAATAATTTTAAATTTTCTTTAAATTTAAAAATGTATTTATTATTATTATTAATAATATATTAATTAAGAAAAATTTAAACTCAAGCTTAGATGTTTTATTTAAAAATTAAATGTCAAATAGTTGAGCACTCTTGCAAAAGATGGCAGGCTAGTCTAACAGCCGGTATTATCAGATCCTCTATTAGCCTATATTTATAAATTTTTCTGCTTTTATAAATGATACATAATATCTAATATTATTTTATAGAGTATTCATTGTTAAAAGATCAAAGAAAATTAACTAAATGAATTGCTCTCGGGCTTGGCGTAGTTGGCAGCGCGCCTGCCTTGTATACCAAGGGCCGAGGGTTCGGATCGTCAGTCTGGACCCCAATATATGGAACGTTTATTTTGAAAGTGGTGTAAGTCCATTTTCTATTGTTTCGAGAAAATGAAAGGTTAACATATCTGTTTATTAAAAATCTATTTACCAACCAATTTTCAATTGTACAAAACATGGGAATTTTTTAAGAAATTTACCACTAGCTAGTTATACATAGAAAATTTACATTAATTTAATCATAAATTATGTGATATCTTATTTAATAAAAAAAATGGACTTACACCACTTTCAAAATAAACGGTCTAATATTTTCATAATAACGGTTATTATATAAAGTCTTATTTGCAAGATGCAAAAGGCTGTGTGTATGTGTGTGTGAATGGGAAAAAAGTGTGTGTTAAAAAAAAACCAAATGAATTAGATTATTAGCCACCATTCTGACATCTCTAGGCAAATTTTCGTATAGATGTTTTTTTTGGCTTACTTTTTACATAAGGCCATCTTATCGGCAAAAACAAGCGTAACTGTTTCACTACTACTCCCCCTAAGTTCCAATCTTTCTTTTATCACCCCAGTCCCTCTCTTCACTTAAGAAAAATTAAATTAAATTATTAATTCAAGAACCTCAAAATTATACTTAAAACTTTGTAATATATATATTTCTTTTTTTTTTTTTTTTGCTGCTTGCATTGCATATATTTAATGTGAGTGTGGGTTTTTGATTCATGTCTATTTTTGTTTTAATTTGATTAATTTATTAATAACATAAATCCATCTTTTCTCTGTCACATTTAAAAGCCTAAAGAGAGGAAGCAAGCAAATTATTCATGCACTTCTTTTTTTAATTTGCAAATAAGAAAATTATACTTATTAATTTTGATAAAAAAAAACAATAAATTTTGAGTAGTCACAATTAATCATCTGAATTTTTTCGAAATTTGTAACTGTTTATAATTAAATAAATATTAATGAACTTTTAGTAAAAAAAAAATTAATAATTATCAATTAGCATAAATTAAATTTAATAAAACCTAGAGCGCAGGCTGCTGGTTTTGTTAGTTGATATCTCAAACCTTCATTTTTTTTTAATGCTCTTAATATTTTCAAGTCAACTTGTCAAAATACATCAAAATTGACATGTTAAAATTTGCAAGATAAAAAAACTGGTCGTACTGTGCTTGTCACATCAGATTTTTTGGGTTTCGTGATATATTTAGTTTCCCATAGCACTTTAGTTCCAAACTTGACCAATTGCATTTCATTAGTGAAAATCTGAAATACATCAGTAAAGTGTACTTCAAACAATTTTCACCAAAAATATACTTTTTAAAGCTGTTAATTAGATTGATAGACAGGAAAGGATAGGGATGAAACGATACCACTGAGGTATCGATACTTTTACTCGATACTGGTATCGGTCGCAAAGTATCGAGTACCTACTCGGTATCGATTGAAAAGTATCGATACTTACTCGTATCGGTCAATTTTTTCGTACAATTAAAAAGAAGCAAAAACAGCAGTAAGTACTTAGGGCCTATATTATCAAGATTCGCAGGAACTTTGCAGCCAGGAGATTAAATAAAAATCTTTTATTTAATTTCTATTTGCCGACGTTTCGGTCACCAATCACCACCTTCATCATCGGAGACCTCCGAGTATGATAATATTTTTGTACAAATCAAAGTAAAAAGAAATTGTATATTTAATTGCAATGAATAATAAAATACCTAAGATCGTGTATAATCGACAATATTCGCCCTGATGAAGGTTGTGACTGGTGACTGAAATGTCGGCAAATAGAAATTAAATAAAAGATTTTTTTTATTTAATCTCCTGGCTGCAAAGTCCCTGCGAATCTTGATTAAATCTCCACACCCATAAAACAACAAGTTCTTAAAAAAAAACAAAAAACGATCAGTATTTATTTATATATCAATATCTGTATATGACAAGCTATATCCATCTAAGCGCATGACTTTTCTTACTGTCCTGATGATGGGCGCGATGAGCGTTCGAAACGTCGACAGAGAAAATTAAAAAATTTTGTTTTTTTGTGTTTGGCTGCCTAATTATTATCCCTTGAAAACAACGACGACTAAGAAAAAAATTCAGTTTTAGAGGTACTACCCAAAAATAATAATTTTTCAAAATGTTTTCCCTATGAACACTCCAATAATGAAAATTAAAATACATTGGTACAAACCAATCTACATTTCTATTGTAAATAAGAACAAAAATGTTCTGCCGACCTAACTAATCATTGTGTACGTGGACCGAGTATCGATACGAGTATTTTTGACCGATACTTACTTGGTACTCGATTCCAAAGTAATCGATTCCAAAAGTACTTGATATCGAAAGAAAAGTATCGAGTAAGTACTTGTATTTACTCGTATCGTTTCATCCCTAGGAAAGGAGAGCCTCTATCGAATAAAAATCTCCACTTAGACGACGTTTCGCGGGTTTAATTATATCCATCATCAGTTCTTATGATGGATTTATATAATTAAACCCGAAACGTCGTCTAACAAGTGGATATTTATATTCGATAGAGGCTCTCCTTTGGCTGACATCCTCTCTTCCTGTCTATCATTCTACTTTTTAAAGCGCATGTAAAAATTAGAATGAATGAATTTATTAATTTTAATCAAAATCTTTAAAGCCAATTTTGTGAAAATCCCGAAAAAACTGAAAAAGTACATCAATAAAGTACTTTTTGCCCGATTTTTTTTTCCAATCACACTCACACCCACACACACACATTCACACTGTCTTTTCGGCAACTCAGGCCATATAAGACTTCATATGATAACTGTTATTTGTAAATATACATATTGGGGATCCAGGCTTTATTATTTAAGCTATTTGGTCGATTTTGTTCCAAAGCTTATACAAAAGCTATAACTAACTTAAGAATATAATAAAATTTCAATCTCGTATCTCAATTCCTTCGGGCTTTAAATCCTTACACACAGACAGACAGACCAATTTGCGGGACCCACTTTTATGGACACAGGGGACCTCAAAACATGTATATCCATCAAAATCTCGACATAGGAATTTCAAATAACAATTTAAAATTTTCTCTAACATTAAAAATCCAGTTTTTTTTTTTTGTTCCCGGCTCCTTTAAATCAGAATTTTCCAGCCGTTTCCTAAATTTGCAGCTCGAAGTTTGCAAATCACTGATCTAGAGGCTTCCAATTAAACCGTTTAGCTTATACCTAGGTACAGTGAGCGCCACAATTAAGTCCCCAACTGATAGCTTTAGCCTTAGGTATATGGCATAGTATATGGTGTAAAGTGAAATAATTTTAATGACCGAAAAGGTAAAACGTAAAATCTGGTACGGATGATTTTATTTTACCATTTAAAATTATTTCACCATTACCATATTCCATACCATATACTTAAGGCTAAAGCTATCGGGTGGGGACTTAATTGTGGCGCTCACTGTACAAGGCTCAAAAATCATTTGAGAAAAGGAATAGCTGTGCCAAATCGACTTACAATTGTTAGTTCTTTAATAACCAGAATATAAAATTTCTTAATTTTAAACTGGTAACCGTTGGCTCTAGTTGAAACATTATGCTTTAATAGGAGAATTCACTTCTGAAGATGACACATATGGTGTTGAAATGCGCATAAAGTGTTAATATTAATATATCATTGAAACAAAAAAACCTTGTGTACTTGAATTTAATTCTCCTATTATAAAATGTCTTTCAATATAAATAAGAGAAACAAACTCACATTAAAAAAAAAACCTCTATGTTGAAAAAAAATCTCTAAAAAAAAAAAAAAAAAAATTGCTGCTTTCATAGTAGAACATAATTTTCTATCTTTTTTTACGTAGCGTAATTTTTTAAATTTCTTCTACTCTCAAAGAGTCCTAATTTTGGTTCCAGGTCGACTTTTTTATAGATAAATGAAATTCTTGAGTGCTTCCTCTAACGTAAGAGTTTCTGTAATTGTCATTTTCACCTGTTCGTTGTTGTTGCAGGATGCGTGTCTCCGAGAGACGCGGCTTTCTCGGTGCTTGTTTCTTCTTCAGCCAGGTGAGCGAGGAGGATATTCTCTAAACCTCTAAATTCCCCTTGATTTTGCAATAAATTTTAAACGTCTTTAAACTCTCCTTTTAAAGGCGAAATAACTAAATCTTATTTAACAAGTTAATAAACAAAACCATTCATTAAAAAATTATCTCATTACTAATTTCTTAATCTGATAGGAATAAAAAATTCTTTTAGCATCTAATAATTTTATTTAATTATATTTAAATAATTTTCTTCGCTCAGGGGCCCACATCTTGTGGGTACGTGGATGGCGACCACGAGCTGCCCGAGCTGGGACAGACAGTCCCAGTTACTTGTATGTCTGTCTCTTCCTTCCTCTTTTCAACAGGCGTCAGACCGTACGACGGGCCGGCCTGTCCTATTTCTTCCGGTCGCAAAAACGCTTGATAGGGTTGGAGGGAAATAGTGAGGCCCGCCGACCCCGCAATGCGGGAAAAAGGCGAGGACAGAAGAAGATATTTAAATAATTTTGTCGTCTAGAGTTTCTAACCTGAGTTGATATTTTTTTAAGTCAATAAAATACAACTAATGCGTTTGTCTTCTCGGGAAGGAAAAGGCGCTCGAAAAGTCGATTTTCGATTTTGTAATTAACTTGATATTTTTCGATTCTCAGAATCGATTAATCATTTCTGAAAGTCGACTTTTTAAAAACTCTAGGCCTATAACTCGTGCTTAGGAGATAGTCAGCAAATATTAAATATATTTATTTATTTATAATAGAAAATTTATTAAAAATTTGACTCCCAGTCTCTGCTCCAGCAACCCTTTCTTGAAGTATTTAAACATTTTATTAAATACAACAAATATTGTTTTCAATATTTTTATAAAATAATCTAGAAATTGCACGTGATATGGCACCGAACATTTAAATAAAATATGAAAGTTGAGTATCAAAATAAAACATTAAAATTGAGGAATTAAGAATGCCACATATCTTCACTAACCGATCTTAGAAAGCGTGTTGATTGGTGTGTTATGTGTAGGTTTTAAAAGAAAGATGAAAGTCAATCAATTGGAAACGTTACAAACTATATTACCATCGGGTACTAATTTTAGTAAAAGATCGATTCTTGACTAAAGTCAGAGTCGACTTTCACCCTCATTTTTCAATTTCACTATAAAAGAAAAATTATTTATGACAAATTTATTTAAATCCAAATTTTTTTTGTAGTAAGCAAAATTTATAATTTCAATAAAGTTGTCTATTAATTATTAAGCGATACTTTGAAAGTTTGCCAAAATTTCAATTAATAAAAAACAATTTTTTTTTGAATGTTTTGAATTAAGCAATTGCTAAAAATAAATTACTAAGCTTGTAATATTATTATTTTGACATTTAACATTTTTATAAATATATGTAATAATTAAAGAACAGTTAAAGTTATAACCCCACAAAAAAAAAAAAAATAATAATAATAATAATAAACTCATATGAGTATAGTCCTAGTTTTTCTAAAATAATATTTTTATAATCGAACTGAAAAATATGATTGACGTATTTGTCAATGATATGAAAAAGAAATATGAACAGAATTATGCTGAGGAACTTTGACAGATGAAACAATTGAATCTATCTGTCTTTAGAATCAGAATTCAAGGCGCATGTATTTATTATTATTAGACCTCTAGCACAAGAGGCGGATACTCCACCACACTGCTATGGCCCAAGGAGGAGCAAGAATTTAGAGACCTTTTTGACATGTTACATTCAAAGCATAATTAAAATTAAAGCTTATTAAAAATTAAAAGATTCTAAATAATAAATAATAATTATTAGAGCCGGACAAAAAGCATAAAAAAATGGAAAAAAGTGCTTAAAAAGCATAAAAATCTTAAATAATAAGTTGTTAAATAAGCATAAAAGTTGAAAAAAAGCATCTAATAAGCAATTTTTACTCATACCAATGGCGTATACAAATTTTTTTAAAGAAAAATTGCGAAAAATTTTGTTTTTGCGGAACCAAATTTTTTCACCCTGATGAAAAATTTTTTTTCCAGGGCTATATTTTTTCCCACTGCGGGGTTTTTGAAATTTTTTTTTTTGGGGGGGGACGGGCCCCTCCCCCCCCTTATATACGACCCTGGTGTATGCGTGTGTGAATGGGAAAAAGTGTGTTTTTTAATAAAAAAAAAAAAAATTATAAATATTCGTAAAATAAGTTCAAATAAGCACGAAAGGGAAAAAAAGCATGAAAACTCAAAAAAAGCAAAAAAGCATAAAAAATGCAATCTCAATACACTTAGTTTTTCCTAATTCGTATAGAAATTAAATATCTAATGGTTGCTTATAAAATTCAGCAATAAGCATTTTGCTTAAAATCCGGTCTCTAATAATTATAATAAATTTCTAGTTTTATTCGAATGTGAATTAATTTAGTCCCTTGCGGACGAAAACAAAAAAAATGTTTAAAATTTTAGGAAAATTCTTAAACTAATGTAGCACTTAACTTTGATTTTTTATGTTGTGTAATTTAATTCTAATAAATAAATAAACATTAATATTTAAATGTTCGGACGTAGGTTCTCGTTAAAATACATATACCATTAATTGGAATAGTATTGGGACTAAAGCCCGGAAGGTAGGCAGCTATTCTGGGTGAGAAATACTTTTTTCAAAACAGACAAGGACCCTTCTTTTAATATCCATAAATTTATCTTTTTAATATAAATTTTAAGATATATCAAAATAAAAATTATTTGAATGTTTTAATGAAAAAAAAAAAAGTTTAGTGATCATGTGCCATTTGGGCTGCCTAACTACCGGGCTTTAGGTCTCATTACTATTGCAATAGATGGTATGTATAACACACGATTTTGTAATTTTAAATATAACTATTTTGTCCCTTCACCCCTGACTAAATTAACGCATCTAAAATCTAAAATCATTTAAGCAAAAATAACTAGCATATAAAAAAAAATCTAAGTGTTTATTTGATTAATAATAACATGTTTTTTTTTTTTTTATTCCTCAGTATAATTTATAGTTAACCTATTAATTTAAATTCATTTTTTGTTATAGATACAGTATAGACCTATAATTTTATATAACTTAATATAAATTCAATATTGGGTTGTATGAAATTATTATTATACTGTATATATAATAAATTTTAAAATAATATTGATACAAATTATAATTATTAATGGTAGGGTTATTTTATATGTTAATCGATAGCACCAGCTATAATGGGTCCTCATCATTTTCAAGGTTTTTACAATTTACATATTTTTTTCTCTAATCTGGTCCACTTTGAGCATCACACAGCTGGGCTCTATTCTACTCTAAAATTTGGATTTTTTTAAAATTATAAGTGGAATTTAATTTCCTAATTATTATTATTTTTTTTTTTTGATTTCTAACGGTTGACTATCCAAAGTTAAGACATGACTGGCCTTGCTTTAAGTCACAAATACTAATCCCAACTCACGGCCAAGGTCAACAGCATTTTATCATATTACCTATTATAGTTCCCTTTTCATAAGAGATTCGAATACGGTGTATCTCTTTCTCTTAAGAATCTTAAATTCTTTTATGGGCCTATATACTCTTCTTTTTTTTTTAGATTAGTCCAGAAAAATTATCACGTTATCTCTTTTTACTTTCTCTTACCTATATACCATATAAATATATATATATAGTGAGGAAGTATTGGATCCATGTCAAAAATTCGATATCGAGATTTTGATGGATATACACGTTTTGAGGTCCCCTGAATCAAAAAGTGGTTTTCGCGACATGGTCTGTCTGTGAACAAAATATCTCAAGAACGAAAAGAGCTAAGCTAAAAGGTTGAAATTTTATATTTACGTTAGACACCTCACTGGCATGTGACACGAAACTTTTGAACAAAATCGGCCAAAGAGTACTAGTACTTTACTGATGCACTTTTTCAATTTTTTTCGATTTTCTCGAAATTCAATTTGGATTAAAATTCAAAAATCAATTACTTTTTAGTTGCTCTTTAAAATGCTATATTCTCATTTTGCTCTTGAAATCTTTTTAAGTACAGTGAGGGTCAATATTAAGTCCCACCCATGCGTTTTCTACTTGTGATTATTTCATTGTTTTTAAAAAAGTATTAAATATTTTTTAATGGAAACTTTCATGGTTCAAACTTAGAAAATTTCCAATAAAGATTTTCATTTTGTTTTATAAAAACAATGAAATAATCAGAGAAGAATCAAGTAGAAAACGCATGGGTGGGACTTAATATTGACCCTCACTGTACACTTTGCTCTTTTATTTCATAGGAAAGATAGGAGAAATGGTTGCCATGGAAACAGAATATAAATATTTTCCCACGTTTACAAATTTTACATCGGCCCCCGAGTTTGGCGTAGTAGGTAGCGTGCCTACCTCCTATACCAAACGTCGCGGGTTCGGACCCAGGCAGTCCGATGATTTTATTTAAGCCATTTGGATACCAGATGGCTTAAATAGAAATGCCTGAACCCCAAATTTATATATTAATTACAACGGTTATCGTCTAAAGTCTTAAATGGCCTTAGTTGCCGAAAATACTGTGTGAGTGTGAATGAGAAAAAAGTGTGAATGTTTAAAAAAAAAAAAAAAAAATTTTACATCTGGAATTTTAATATTGATAAGATTGATATATCGGCAGAAGCTAAATATATGTCTACACAAAAAAATCTGGTGTGACAAGCACAGAACACAACTTTCGATTACCGAAGGTAATGTTGTGTGCTTTATGACCAGTCACACCAGATTTTTATATATATGTTATATCATTGACTTTTAAGGACCAATTTAACACTTAAAAATACGGACCTCCATGTATCAGAAGGGAAAAAGCTACTTTTAAGACAACAGTTCTGACGGCTAAGCATTTTGGTTGCCTAAGCTCAAGGCTCCACTCTCGAGCACTTGTGGCGCTCTTAACACTTGGTACAGTGAGCGCCAAAAGTCAAACTCCAATCCCCATTTTGAGTTAAAATTTCAATTGTTCAATTTCTTATTAAATTGCTACAATTTACTACAAATTTTTTATTAACGAATTTATTGAACTTATATACGTATATAAAAAAAATAAATTCCATACTAGATTTAATTTGGCACGCCCAAACATTAGGATAAATTTTATTTTCATCACCTTGATATTTAAAATTCAAAATCCTTTTTGTTCTTAATAGTACATCTTGATGAAACGAATTTTTTTTTTTTTTCTTTTTAACTTGGCACATATCCCTGAATATTTTTGTTTATTCATTAGATAGATTGGTGAATGAATCAAGCGAGCTTTCATACCTCTGTCATTCATCATTTATCTCATTACCTTATGTCATATGAATTAATTATTTCAAATGCATTATAATAGCTACTAGAATTAGAAGGATCTAACTATATAATCATAAATAGATTTTTACTTTCTCTTACCTATATTAATATATAAAGAGAGAATGTATTGGTTATATGTCAAAAATTCGATTTCGAGATTTTAAACGTCGTTTTCGCAACATGATCTGTCTTCGATCAAAATAAAGTATGAAGGAAATGACCTACTTGGTTGAAACTTTATATTTAAGTCGGGTACCCCACTGGGGAGCAAAAATAATTTAAAAAAAAACCCTTTTCGGCTACAGAGGCCATTTAGGAGTGATAAATTTATTTATTTATTGAAAATAAATCGATGGTTACCGTGGGCGTTTCACACGGGGTCACCAATCCCGAGCTTTCGCCATGCTTGGCATCACTTAACCGCAACGATTGTGGTGACTTTTGCTATTCTCCGTTGCCAGGCCCCCCGGCGAGCAAAAATAATTAATAATAATGTTTATTAAAGCTTTTGTGTTTTGTATTATTGTTATTATTATTATGGGGATTTTTAATTATAGACCACATTTGTATTATATTTATATTATTTATATTTTTAATACAAATGTTAGGGGCGTATATAGGTAAGGGAGCCTAGGTGGCCCGGGTCCGTTCCGAAATTTTTCATTGAAACTCGCATTCAAAAAAAAAAAAAAGAAGAAAAGGGAAAAATGGAGTAAGTGTGTGAAATGGAAAAATTGGGTTAAAAAAAAAATTCTGAAAATTTGTCTTTGGGAGGGTCCGGCCCTTGGGGGCTGAGAATATTCGGTATTTTTAAAATATTTTTTTTGTATGCGGGAGGGGAATATTTAAATGAGTCGTGTTGTGTGTTGTGCGACCAGTAACACCAGATTACCCCCCCTCCCCTGAGAAACACCTCTGATCCGCTCTTGGGTCCAGGCATTCTTATTTAGGTATCCAAATAGCTTAAATAAAATCATCGGACTGCCTGGGGTCCGAACCCTCGACCCTTGGTATACAAGGCAGGCACGCTACCAACTACGCCAAGCCCGAGAGCGTGGTCTATAATTAAAAACTCCCATAATAATAATCTTTCAGGCCTACTCTAAATAAAATAGAGAAAATAATTTACTAGTATTCAAAAAATGGACTCATTTTGAGTAACGTGAGTAAAAAAAAAAAAAAAAAAAGTAAAATGATTTGAATTTTGTATATAGAAAATTTCTCAGGCTTTTTTCGATTGCAGATTTTGCTCTCAGGCCGGTCCTGCTAGTAGTATTTTAATTAAAATTCATAAATCAATTATTTTTTAGATGCTCTTAAAAATGGATGCTCTCATTTTGCCCTCAAAATTGTTTGAAGCAAAAAATCTGACGTGGCAAGCACATCTTTCTATTACCGAAGATAAGAGAGTGTAGTGCGACTAGTCACACCATATTTTTCCTCGTCAGTATAAGATCTAGAATCTAGATTAATGGATCATACATTATATTAAAAATCGAAAATTTTTGAGAGATATTAAATTAATATTCCCCATCCACCTATTGAATATCTCTATTCATATAATATTAAAAATTTTTTTTTGTTAATTATGGTGATTTATGGACGACTGGTTTTAGGCAAACAAGCCGCTCACTTGTTAAGCAAAGTCTTTATGATGCTAAATACGAGACACTCATCCAACTCATGCTGTGATTTGTCTTTTTCAAGCCGAAACAAATTATTTAATCATATTTTCATAATATAATAGTAATAAGATGATAAAATTCTAATCACGTTATGCAGAGAAAGGAAACAAACAGAAATATTATCACACTTTTATTTTATCCTTGACTTAGATAATTATTTATTTAATATAAATTTGAAATTATTTTAATATTCATAATATTTTCAAATTGTTAAATTACTTTATTATTTTTATATTTAATCATTTTTGAAAGTTTTAAAATAATATTCTTCTACTAGCTGTATAATCCGCTTCTTGCATTATGTCCCGGTGGCGCAACCAGAGGGCGAGGGCTATTTCGCTAAAATGATTCTCTTATTAACCATTAAATCCCCAAAGGATCCTGCTTACCTAATAGGAGAGTCCCTTAATTATTATTATTTCAAGAAGAGGAAGATTTATTGCGGTTTGTGACCAAGGTGTTGTGGTTCAAGAAAACAATAAAAAATAGTAATTTATTGTTGTGTGCTTTATTCTAGGTCTGGCGACTGGCTAGCAACAGTTTCGGTAGCCCAACTACCATCATCAGGCTATACATTTTATTTTATTTTAATTTACTAATAGGGCTTTAACAAAATATACAAGAGGAAAAAGATGTCTATGTATATTTTGTTAAAGCCCTACTGTTTGATAATTTTATATTATATGGCTCTCTATGACTCCAACCACTGAAGAAGTCCTACAGCAAGTGGACGAAACATTGTCTGGGGTCCAATAAAGTTTTGTTTTAGAAAACTTTTTGACTTTAATTGAACCTACACGTCCGAATCCTCTTGGAAATTGTAAAGAAGGTTCCTGAGCTTCATCAAATTAATTTTATATTATTACATAAGTTTGTCGGTAAATGATCAATTTGACATAAAATTACAATTATTTACCGACAAATTTATGTAATAATATAAGTAAATTAAAATAAAATAAAATGTATTTTGCAGGCCTGATGATGGTAGTTGGGCTACCGAAACTGTTGCTAGCCAGTCGCCAGAAGCACACAACAATAAATTACTATTTTTTATTGATAATAATAATAATTAAATAAATATTTTTATTTAATGAAGAATTCTGCACGCCCAGGGTTTGAACCGGGATCTTTTTTGTAGAAGCCGACACCCGATAGTCCCTTAAAAAAATTCATAACTGACACGAAAGTGGGTGAAATACCCCTTTAAAAACATCAACCCTCCGAGAGATAAGATTTTTACTTTCTCTTACCTAAATAGGGCCTACATATGTAATAAATTTATATAGAGAGAAAGTTTTGCGATCCCATCAAATCGAAACCGAATTTTAGCCTGCATCTTAGTTTCGGCCGAAACCGAAACTTGTATTTCCTATGCAAAATTCATATCATTTTATCTTTTTTTTTTTTTTGTGGAAAATTTTTTTCCTCTCCCGTGAAAATCATTTTACCTTTTTTTTAAGGAGACTAAATTTTTTGTTCCCTTTCCACCGGGCAGAAAATTTTTTTCTCCCTCAAGTGCAAATCATTTCGCCTTTTTTTTTTGCATGCGAGTCTCATCCCATCTTTTCAGACTCGGGTTTCGGCTACTTCTTGGCCGAAACCACGATTTTTGGCCGAAACCGAAACCGAATATTCGGTCGGTTCCTAGTAGGAACATGAATTGGGTGTCAATATTATCCACAGATTATACAACGCCTGGGCAACGGCAACCAAACATACACCTGAGGGTTGAGAACGACTTCAATAATTTTGTACTTTTTGTCTTTTCGGCATTTTAGTCCATTAGACATTAAACGATATACATTTATTAGTTAATATTGACATTCTTACTATTTTTAACCCCTCGGTCAAGGGAGGGGTTGAAATGGCTACCAATCAATTGAAATAAATAGGAACAGGAGGTCTAAATGTCTTCCGATGCCGAAAAAGCCCTTAAATAAGCGAGGAATGGATAATTTGAAACTTTTAATTAATATAAAAAAATTATTTCAATTCTAAAAAGCGAAACTTTGGCGGCTTACCCCATCCCTCTTCTTTTCTTAAAAAATAAATTATTCTATTATATTCTCAATCAGGTGCAAGAACAGTGAATAAATTAAAAAGAAAATAGATTGGATTTATTATCCTGTACATCTATAGGAGGATGATCCTAGGTGATTTACAATATGAGAGCCACGCGGAGGCCCAATCAGGTGTCCTTGAGCCACACCCTGCGGGTCTAGCTCTATTTGAGTTCACTGTCACGGCTTCTCGATACTCTATTCTGATTAGGATCATCTTTTTCTAAGAGAGCTAATAACCTTTACTTTCAAAAATTACTGTTAGAGTTAAGGGTTTGCAGGCGAAATTATTATAGCGTGGATAAAGAGAAATGAACTAGTAATCTTGTGAACGTAATTATAATAAATTTATATCGAAAAAATAAATATTAGTACATTTTTCTTTATCCACGCTATAATAATTCCGCCTGCGAACCCTTAACTCTAACAGGTTATGGGCCCAGAAGATTAAAGAATAGAGTGAATTAATGAATAATTTGTGTTGTAATAAAAAATAAAAATAAAAAATTGGAAATATATGGTATAGCTCAATTCAGGGGCGTATATAGAAATTTTTTTCGGGAGGGGGCATGATCTCAAAAATTTTTTTTTTTCACGGAACCAAAGTTTTCCGCCCTGCGAAAGATTTTGATTTTGCGGAACATTTCCTCTTTTGCGGAACAACCCGTCCGTATTTACCTTTTTTTTTTTAGGAGACGCAAAATTTTTTTCACCCGCGGAACCAAAATTTTTCCCATGTGCCGCCCGCGGAACAATCCCTCTTTTGCGGAACTTGAATTTTCATGCTGCGGGGCCGAGCAAACATTTCGGGGGGGGGGGGCGAGACCCATTATTGTCTCTATATCCCTATATGTATATATGCATTTGGAAAATTTCGGGGGGGGCCCCTTATATACGCCCCTGGCTCAATTCAACGGGAAAGAATTTGTCATTTGAAGTTTAGAATGGAAACTGCCCCTTTTCTAATTAAGAGAGTAGTACAGTGAAAAAGAAAACGAAGCATCTAATGAATTTTTAAACAAGGATAAAAAATACAAATCAATACTAATTCATTACTTTTTCTTTATCCACGCTATAATAATTCCGCCTGCAAACCCTTAACTCTAACAATTAGCCGGCGGGCCTGGCAAGAAGAAGAAACAACAGCCACCAAGATCATCATTGTTAAGCAACGCCAAGTGGTGCTGAAAATCGGGATAGGTGGCCCCCGAAAAACAACACCATTGAACGCCCGCCGGAAGCCATCGATACATGTATTAAATAAATAATTAATAAAAATTTATAAAAGTCAAATGGCCTCTGCAGCCGAAATGACCTTTAATAAAAAAAAACTCCCAATTATATCTCTAATTTTCTCTATTATAAACAACACGAACGGTCCTCGGGCTTTGTGTATTTGGTAGTACGCCTGCCTTCTATACCAAGGGTCGCGGGTTCGGATCGCAGGCGGTCCGATGATTTTATTTAAGCCATTTGAATTCTAAATGCTTTAAATAAGAATGCCTGGACCCCAAATATATATATTACGGTATTAATAAAAATAACGGTTATCGTACACAAAGTCTTATATGACCTAAGTTGCCGAAAATACTGTGTGCATGTGTGGGTGTGTGAGTGTGAAAAAAAAACAACAACAACAACACAAACGGTCCAGGAGCATTTAGCAAAAGAATGATTAAATTCATCCTACTATTGCTTATATCATTATAATCCAAAATGTGCACTCAAATTATACAAGGTTAAATCGAAGGAAAGGAACTCGAAAGAATTTAAATCAGATCTGTTACAGTTGCCAATAATCTTCATTTAGTTTAAATTTAATGTTCAAGGCTGCAACCAAGTGAAATCAACAACAAATTCTTTCTATTGTTACTAACCTATAAGCTCATGTATTTATTATAATTTCTATAACTAACTATACACTTTTGGAGAAAGGATTTTATTTTAACCTTTGTACTGCTAAAATTAATGAATCTATATAATCTTATTACCGTTAAAAAAAAAGAAAATAATTTCGGGCCATCATTATTATCAAAGTTGACGCCCTTGGTTCAAGATCGGCTTTTTGCTGTGAGAGAGATTCCTTTTCTTTCTAACAAGTCAGAAACCTTCATTCTTATAATATTTTATTTAATTACTTTCTTCTTATATAATTAACATAAACTTACTTATACTGTATTAATTTGTTAATAGATCTTGACAGTGATATATTCACATATTTGTAATTTGTCCTTGTTAATTCTTCCGAGTGGTGTTGAGATACAATGAGCTTTTATTTAATAATATTAAACCAGCTGGTGTTTATTTTCAATAGATGACGTTGATTTGGCATATAACTGAAATCAAGTTTATTTGGATGTCTATGATTTTATCTTTTAAATTCGGACCGCCCAAACGCCAAGCGCCTTCATTATATTATTATTTTAATATGCAAATATTATCGTGCGCTTTTAATGCTGCATAATCATTCTTCAACGAGCTGAGCAGTCATTATTTAATTTTTTTTTTTATTATAAGTACCCTTAAGTGTGAAAACCACTTTCCAATTTAAATATTAATCAAATTATTAATACTAATATTTTGTTGATTCAACCAACCTTTTTTTTTGTTCCAGTTCATCTTGGTATACCCACATGGACGGCTGATGGACCCTCCAGCCCGAAATTCGATGTGGCGATTTGGATTTCCAAATGCAGTGAACTACAACGACAACGAATTGTTCTGCGGTGGCTACGCAGGTACACGAGCGTTCATTGTCTGATATTTATTATTTTGTACGATTATAAACCCGCCAAGGGATTGATTCCGATTCGATGCTGTGTTGTCGCAGTGCAGTGGGAACAAAACAGCGGACAATGCGGCGTCTGCGGCGACCCATTTCACTTGAAGGAACCTCGGCCTCATGAAGCAGGTGGACTTTATGGGAAGGGCATCATCGGCCGCAACTACGTGTCAGGACAGGTATATCTCTGGTCCAAATTGAATTTTATTCTTTCAAATTAGAGGATGCCATTTTGTTTTTATTTTCATGGAAAAGATAATTAACATTTTTTCATCTCCATTTATAACCACTTTTTCTTGTCCTCTTAACTCCATGTTAAAAATATTTATCTTTTAAAAATAATTAATCGATCATTGATTTTATCTTAAAAAGGTGAGCAACTTTTCAATTTTAGATTAAAATTTCAAGAAAATGAGAACTTAGAAAATTTTATTTTAGAAATTAAAATTAAAATAATTCATATCTATTAAATTTTGAAATTTAATCATTTTTGTTTGTACTTTTTTTTTTAGGAGATAGAAGTAGAAGTGGAGCTCACGGCCAATCATTGGGGACGCTTTGAAATGTTTCTTTGTCCAAATAATAATCCAAAATATGAAGCCACGCAATCATGTTTTGATAGGTAATATACATTATCTTTATTTTATCAAAACTAAATTATTATTAACAGGAACAGGTAGATGAAGGCAGCCAGCAAAGAACAAAAACTTTCTTTAAATATCGTCGACGTTTCGGGAACCGTCGCTCCCATCTTCAGGACGATAAAGTCTTTTACTCTTGGTCAGTGCGATGTTTCGGGCTCATTCAACAATAAATTAAGCCCAGGCAGCTACTACGATTCTCATAGACAATGTAACATACATTTAATGGTATATGCAGATTTGTGTTGCAATTTTGTATGACCTATATGTATCAATCTAAACAACATTAACAATTTATCTTCCTGAAGATGGGAGCGACGTGTTCCCGAAACGTCGACGATATTTAAATAAAGTTTTTGTTCTTTGCTGGCTGCCTGCATCTACCCTGTTCCTGTTGATTATCACTCAGCCATTAATTTCTTTTCAAACTAAATTATTATTATATTTGAAATTCTTACCGAGATATTCTTTTATTTACTCGATGTGCTTTCGTGCAAGAAGACACTCACTATAAACCCTCCCCTAGGGATGAAAAAGGCATAGGCGTCATTTGGGGGGGGGAGGGAGGGCATTTGCCCCCCCCCAAGGGCTCTGATTTTTATAAAATTTTATATTATTCTAAATAAAATACTCCAAAATACATCTACGAGTATACAAACTGTACAAAATTAAACAATTAATTAAATATGTTTTGGCCAAATTTGAGTACCATTTGTAAGTAAATTTTAAGAAAAAAATCTTTCCCCCAAGAAAAATTTACACCCCCCCCCCCAAGAAAAGTTGAAATGACGCCACTGGAAAAAGGCGTTCGAAAACAGTCCCCTGGGGCCCGGCAAATCTCTCATCTGCTCTATGATATTTTCATCAAATTATTTTCAAATCCTTCGTTTGTGCTTACCCTTGCCACAAACGAGTCCTAGGTGTGCCACTGGATTCCATAAATTTTTCATGTAAATTATTAAAATTATATCATGAATATTTCATATATATCTTTTAGGGTGAAACATTTCACTAAAAAAGAGTGACCTGTGGAAGAAACGTGTAATTTAAAATTGTAAATAAAATATCCTCCAATGGATTATAATTGTCGCCTTGAGGTAAATATCATATATCATTTCGAAAACCTATTACAAATAGATAGAAGACAACATTTATTTATAGATTAAGATAAAATTATTTTGCTATGTGTTTGATTGAGCATATTTGTGCCCACTGGTCATGAACCAGGACATACCGCTTCGGCTGTTAAAGTCCAAGAGATGCATATATGCTCCAACCATCTAGCAAAAAACTTTATTTTAATCCTTATTATTTATTTATACTATCATCCCCGGAGTGAGGAGGTTCACTTAGCTCCTACCTTCTTCCATTCATTCCTTACACTTATCATCACTCAATGTTTTTTTTTTTTTTTTAGCGCATTCAAAGAGCGCATTAATATTGGGAATAACAATTTCCTTATGAGGGAGTCGGAACAGCCGTCTATTATTATTTTAAAAAAAAACTAGACTATTTTAAGGAATTTTTCAATGCGGTTTTTTTTAATGAATTAAATTCATAAAGTATTATTGTAACAGAAAATTATAATTTTTTTTAATGACTTATTAAAAAATTATGGAAATTAATTTTTTTGTTATCAAGCAAATTCAGAAAAACAAGCTGTTATAATAATTTTAAATTTTCTTTAAATTTAAAAATGAATTTATTATTATTATTAATCACCTATTAATTAAGAAAATTTTAAAATAAGCTTAGATGATTTATTTTAAAATACACATAACGCCATCTTAACGGCAAAAACCTGCATAACGGTTTCACTCCTACTACTCCTTATGATTCAAATTACATAATAGTTGAAATCTTGATGATAAATTTTGTTTGAACTGGTCATATTTACTTCCCTCCCCTTATGATAAAGTGAAAATATACTCGATAGAAAATTTATGATCGCTCATAGCTCGGTGACCTTTGGCTCAGTAGATGTTGTCATGTCCGTCGATAACACGAGCGGACCCAACTCCCCAATTACTTTTTGGCCAGAGGTAGACAAACGAGTTTGGGCTGGACAACAGCTTGGACACCGGGGCGAGAGATTAGCGTAACATCATAAAAAAACAACTTATTTATTGGACGTATTACCACTACTCAACAAAGATACGTTATTATTTATGTTATTGCCTGAAACATCACATTCATTAAAAAGAATTAGAAAAATTTTCTAATAAATAAATAATAATTTTTTTTTTTTTTTAGGTATCCTCTTTATATTTCGGGCACTCGCGAGGTTCGATTTTTGATACCCCAAGAAGCCAAGAAAAAAGAAATTTTTCGATATAAAGTACGACTACCGCCTTATGTTACATGTTCACAATGTGTGCTTCAGTGGACTTATTTCACAGGTAAATAATTAATTAAATTGCGCGTCTCGGGGTGGTGATTTTGGGAGATTCCAGCAGCCACAATTTTGAAGCTATCGACCTCAATTTTTTTTAAATTAAAGCTATTTAAAATATCTACAACTTATTGAAGCCCTTTTTTTGATTTTCGAAAAAATAAATTTTTTTTTTTAGATTAATCGCATTAAATAAAAGATATTTTTAAAAAATCCGCTCTATATCTTAAAGATAATTAAATAAGTAATCATTGTGTTAAAAAATAATTAATTTTTTACCGTTAATTAATTAGCTGGAAACTTTCAAATGAAATGGAATAAATCTCTTATATTCCTATGGGAAAATCTAACGCCATCTCTTGCCGCCTCGAGTAACTCGGTAGTCAATCGTGTTCTAACGGCTTTTCGAGACGCGCATCTTAACAAAAAAGTGCAACTGTATGATTATAGAAGATAGTGAAGTGGATGATGCTGATAAATATTTCCGTATAATCCCGAAATAATTCCTTCAGATTCATAAGTGATCTCCTGACCGTTTTACCCCACCACGTGCCGTTTTTGGGGAACAGCCTCCTACTTATTTCCACCCCTTAGTTTCGTTAATTTTACGGTTATGAATTAAATTTGGAAGGATGAAAAGGAATATTTTAGTCTTAATATTTCTTCTGAAGATAGAAAGGTGAAAAGTTCCAAAAGACGATCATTTGAATCCAAGAGAGGGGGGGGGGGGATTTTATCCCTTACATTGCAAAAAATCATTAAAAATGATCGATTTTTTCTGTTATATATATTTTTGTTGAGAATTGTTTAAGGAACGATTAGGGAGGTCTGTTGGGTTTGGAGAAAATTAGTGAAAAAATTGAGGAAAAAAAAATGATGATTTTTTTTTGCAATTTAAGGGACAAAATCCTCCTCCACATCCCACCTTGGATCCAAATGTTCGTGTTTCCGAACTTTTCACTTTCCTAGATCTTCAGAAGATTATTTTTCATCCTTCCAAATTTAATTCATAGCCCTAAAATTATCGAAAAGGGGTGGAAATAAGTAGAAAGCTCTCCCCGAAAACGGTAAGTGGTGAAAGAAAATGGAGGTCATGTTTAGATTAAGGAGGTGATTTTACTTATAAATCTGAAGAAATCAGGGGCGTATATAGAAATTTTTTTCGGGGGGGGGGGGCCTGAACTCAAAAATTTTTCTGCGAAAGTTTTTTTTGCGGAACCAAAGTTTTCCGACCTGCGGAAAATTTTTCGCCGCCCGTGAAAAACATTGTACCTTTTTTTTTTTAGAGGCACGGTAATTTCGCCACCCCGCGGAACATTCTCTATTTTGCGGAACCTAAATAATTTTCGTGCTGTGGGGCCGACCAAACATTTCGGGGGGGGGGGTCCGAGACCTTGTATTGTCTGTATATCCCTATAAATGTATATGCATTTGGGGAATTTTTGGGGGGGGGGGGGACCCTTATATACGCCTCTGGAAGAAATTATGTTGGGGCTCGAAAAAAATTTTATTTTGCCAACTAGTGTAGTTTGAAATTTTGAAAATGAAACTCGGATGAGTTGGGCAAAATTTGAAAATGGAATAAAAGGCCTTCTAGAAGATTTCTGTCTCGGCAACGGGATCCGTTGCTTCAAAACGGGACGAATGGCCAACAAGTATTTACTATTAATTATTATGTTTAATATTCATTAAATCAATAATTAAACATAATAGTACCTAATTTTTTCCAAATTATTTAAATAGTATTAGAACTAATTAATACATTTTAAAAATATGAATAATTTAATTATATTTATATTTAATTTCCTTTAATAATTATTATTATCCAATTTTCAATTTAAATTAATGCTAGTGATAGTTAATCATAATTTGTTTATCCTGATATATATATATTTTCAGGCAACATGTGGGGCAGATGCCCGAATGGAACAGAAGCCGTTGGATGCGGAAGACCTGAAACATTCCGTAACTGTGCTGATATTCGCATTGTGACGTCTACGTCTGGTCTCCCACCTGCTTTTGTTCAGCCTCATAATCCTTACTTACTCTATTTCCGAGATCTGAAATCTTCTTCTGGAGTCTCGCCACTTATTATAAGGTAAATAAAATATACAAAATTGCCGGCGCCGCTGCATATTATTTAAAATTTCAAAACCATCTTCTATATATGGACCCTGTTATGCATTAGTGTGTCAAGCGCCAAAAAAATTAAAAATTGAGTTAAGCACGGAATATTGTTTCAAATGCTATAATTAATAGTATTTTTTATGAAATATGTCCTAAAAAAATTTATATTTAATGTTAATTGCACAATTGACAAAAAAAAATTATATATAATCCAATGAAAACAAAAAATTTTAATATTAATTTTCTTAAAACTCGGTAGCTGGAGCTTGACACACTAATGCGTAACAGGGTTCATATATATATACAGTATATATTTTTTCAAAATTAATATGCAAGCATATATTGCATTTAAAAAAAAATACTTTGGACATATTTAATTTTGGGATGCGACAAACCATTTGAAACAAAAAAAAAAAACCCTTCTAAGCTTGCTTATATTGCTTATTTCAAATATTCGTCTTGTACAAGTTTTCGATAGGATAAGTGGTGCTATTTAGTTTTGTCGCACACTGTACATTTGGCAAGTTCACTCTCATGAATTGTTTCCATGTTGCTTTTAAAATTTTATTTTAATTATTTATTCTTTTTTTTTTTCCAAGGTCCCAAGTCTGTGTTCCAAGATCACATTATCGGAGATTACCTGGAATGGATCAATGGTGTCAAACGAATTGCTTACGATATCCTCCAAATTGTCCGCCGACCACTTGTGAATGCCCGTAAGAAAATATTTTTTCTTTTATATATATGCCCTGGGGGCTTGGTGTAGGGGTTAGCGTGCTGACCTCGTATTCCAAAAGTCGCGGGTTCGGACCCCAGGCAGTCGGATGATTTTATTTAAGCCATTTGGATACCAAATGGCTTAAATAAGAATGCCTGGACCCCTAATATATATATTAATCACTAACGGATATCTGCTTTTTGAGGTTATGGCTGTGATTCGATTATAATAGAGGAATGGAGATATCAGCCAAATTGGAATGATCCAGGTTCAATAAAACTCCCAGAATAAGACGTTTCGGCCTGAATTTATTTGGCCATCTTCAGTTATTATTATGTGTACAATTCCCAATAACTGAAGATGGAATAAAGCTACCAGGAAATTATTATTTTATGGAAGATAACAAAAATACTGTTTCTAATTGACAAAATGCTTTCAGGGATAATTATAATTTGAGGATGTCGGATTGGTGAACATTAATTTCTTTTACAGTTTTACAGTTTCTCTACTCAGTCTGTTTTGACTTGTTTTTCGGCCAAGGGTAATAAATTTACTAGAAATTCATTTTTGAGAGGTATTTATTTTCTGGTTTACAGATACGGCCATTATTATCCGTTTCGGCCATCATCAGAACCTTAAACAGAATTATTTATTTTTCAGGGATGACTGTTCGGCTGTCGGCGACATCGCAGGGCAGATGGGAGCTGACCAATACTGCCTGGACCAATGCTTGGTCTATCCTTCCAAATGCAACGCCACAAGATGTTCTTGTTATTAGTAAAAAATTGGATAATCATATTGGCTTTCTAAAAAAAAATGATGAATTTAATCTGGAAAATAAATAAACTGATGGAACCGGCCGTTTTTTCAAGAATCTGTGGAGTAGGTTCATTTTACGTACATGTTTAAATTTAATACATAAAAAACTAATTTGGTCAATTTTTAGAATACAGATTCGTTTACAGAAAAGAATTTTTTTTTTTTTGATATGTTGTCATATTAATAAGTGAAAACAAAAGTTGATCAAATTGAGAATATTTATGTTTGAAGCTAAATACGGAGGCGGTTTTATGTGGGTTGAGGCCCTGGTCACGACAAAAAAATCTAAATATTGAATTATGAAGGGGTTTTATTTCATCAAATATAACACATAGGAATGATACAGAGCAGGGCCGGAACTACGAGATTTTCTTTAGGAGGGGCAAAATTTAATTTGCCGCCCCCTCCTTAAAATTTTCTATACAAAATTCATATCATTTTGTACCTTTGAATTTTATAGTAAATCTTTCTTCAATTGCCGCCCCCTGATATCTCCCGCCCGGGAAGGGCACGACTGCCCCCCTAGATCCGTCCCAAAAAAAATTGATACAGGGTACGGGGCGGGAACTTGCTTATTTAAAAAAATGATAACACAAGAAGTATTGAAGATATTATTTTAATTATTTTTTTTTTTAATATGCTGGAGCATTTAAAATCTTTTCCATTGCTTTTTGAAAATGATGGCCACCGTTCTGCTTAATACTTTGGGAGAGCCGAAATCTGAAGTTTTGGACCACTTTGGCCAGCATTTCCGTGTCGATCTTGGCGATAGCATCACGAATATTCGTTCTTCAGCTGATACAGAGTTTTAGTCATTTGGTATACACCAAGGATTTGAGATATCCCCATAAAAAACAATCACAGGGTGATAAATCTGGCAGGCGCTGGCCAGTTTAAATTACCCCTTAAAGAGATAAAACGTTCCGGGAAGTGTTCACGCAAGACAGACATGGAAATTCGTGTGAGCCTTGGCGCCGTCTTGCTGGTACAGTGAGCGTATAGTAAATGGTAAATGGTGAAATAATTTTAAATTTGAAAAGGTAAAATACAATCATCTGTACCAGATTTTACGTTTTACCTTTTCTTTCACCATCTTAAGCAGAACGTTCGCCACCTTCAAGATATCATTTTCAAAATGCCATAAAAAAAATTTAAAATTCCAACCATGTAAAAAAAAAATAATTAAAATGATATCTCCAATACTTTTTGTTTTATTATTGTTTAAAATAAGGAAGTTCCCGCGCCGCACCCTGTAATTGGTAACATAATAAAACGGTATATAAAGAAAGGTCCAGAGGGCCCAGGGTCCGTCCGAAACACGATTTTCAGTAGAAACCGAAACCGAATTTCGGCCTCAATCTAATTTTCTACCGAAACCGTAACTGAAAGAGAAACTTGTATCTCCTATACAAAATTCATATCATTTTACCTAATTTTTTTTTATTTTTTTTTTTTACTTTTCCCTCTCCCCTTTTTTTTAAGTGCAAATCTCATTCAACGTTTGTTTTTTTTTTTGTGCGGGTCTCATCCCATCGTTTCAAACTCAGGATTTGGTCCGCTGAAAGTTTCAGCTGGTTTTTGGCCGAAACAGAAACCGAAACTTCGGTCGGTTCCTAATAAAAACCTTTAGGTATCCTGCTATAAAGGATCCGGGACAAAATGAAATAAAAATATTTTTAAAAAATAATCAAACTTTTTCCTTTAAACAAAATTTTATCCGTATATTTCGCCTGCTGAGAATGCTGAGTGGCGAAATTCAATTTTTGAGTTAAGTCTACGAAACGATGTTAAAACGAGTGCCAAAGTGGCGAAATATATTTCCATTCTTTGCTTTTGATTCTGGCCTTTTGATTTGTTTCCGGCTATTTAAATGTATATAAAACTTTCAAATGCCCTTTCTCGAATTGTTAATTTTGGACTTTCGCCACTCAGCAGGCGATATATTTTAAAATATTTTTTGTTGCACTATGCCAAAAAAATATTAAATATTTTGGAGCCGCTTTGAACTTGAGATCCCCCCCCCCCCCAACTAAATCCTGCCTCTGGCTAAATATGAAATTTCATAAAAATTCTTTTTCAATGCATGAGTTCCCAGAGATTCCAACAGATATTTCAATGATTTAAAAAAAAAAATGAAAATTTCAAAATTCATTTCTTTTACGCATCTTCCTTTCTATAAAAGACGTACAGAAAAATAAATGTAAATTTTAAATATTTTGATTCCAAAAAAATAAGTTTATTTATATTTATTATACGGGGGCCGGCAGACACGGGGGGACAATTTTTTTTTTAGTTTTTGAAACCCCAGAACTGTTCCGAAAAAAGAAAGAAAAAGGTATCTTTTGTCGTGGTTTCTTGTTTCGAATTTGCTATATTTTTTCTATTGATAACAACAAAGAGAGCCCTTTCCTGCGACAGTGAGTTTCTTAAATAATTTTTTATGCGTTTTAAACATGAGAAATTGCGCTCTACGGTATCACTTGTCATCGGCTTGGCATAGGCTACTTAGTTCATCGCCTAACCGTTCGACTTATAGCGCTAGCTATCACTGCTGTGCGCATGCGCGACTGTCTAGAAATGTGGGAGCGGAGTGTGGAGTACAGGCAGTAAATAGGCTTAGAAAAAATATCGCCTTTACTTTATAAATACGAGGTTCTGAAGTGTTTCAAATTTTTTTTTTGCAAAATCATATATATTAATTAATAAATATAGTAATTATTTTATGAAACTAAATATTTTTAAACTTAATAAATATAATAAAATTGATAAATATTTTTCATCTGTATATTTATAAGGTAGGCGTCGCCTACTTGCCTACCAGAGCCCACGATATATTCGGACAAATAATATATGTCACATCTTGCCCTTTTTAAAAATAAGAATTTTCATTTTATTAATTAAAAAAAAATGAAATTTTTTATTTTTCTTTGTTTAGTTAAGTCTTTTATATTTTTACCAGAAAATAAAGTCAACATTTTACACCTTATTGTTATTATTATTCTTACGGTTTCCAAATTTTTTTATTCCCGATCCTTTATAAGCAATTTTTTTCTTCATAATCCTATCCTGAATTTTTTTCAAACTAATGTCCATCTACTAATAACTTTTTTTTTACAGAAAATATAAAGAAGGATTTTAAATACTGTATAAACAGGAAGCGGAGTCAAAAAAAATTCCAAGACCTATGCAGCCAAAATTATTTCTTTTATTGTGCCGTCCCAGGCTGACGTTTCGGCCATTGGTCTAGGCCATCTTCAGAGCTAAAATATTTTGGTACATATAATTATCACATGTTATTATTGGACCTTCTATAAATATAATCTATAATATACAGACAGGAGAGTGCAGCCCAAAATTTATTCCGATTTATTATTACAATTCAACAGGGGCGTATATAAGGGGGGGGGGGGCCGGGCTCCCCTCGAAATTTTCCAAATGCATATTGAAATATAGGGTCATAGAGACAATAGAGGGTCCCCCCCCCCCCCCCGAAATGTTTGCTCGGCCCCGCAGCACGAAAATTTAGGTGTATTCCGCAAAAGCGGCATTGTTCCGCGGGGGGAGGCAAATTTTTTGTGTCTCTAAAAAAAAGGTAAAATGATTTTCACGGTAGGGGAAAAAATTTTGGTTCCGCAAAAGAGAAAATGTTCCGCGGCCGGAAAATTTTGGTTCCGCAAAAATAAAAATTTTGTAGAAAAATTTTTGAGTTCAGGCCCCCCACTCCTGAACCCCCCGAAAAAAAATTTCTATATACGCCCCTGCAATTCAACGAGACGTTTCAGGTGAATTTTATTTACCCATCTTCAGTCCTTTAAAGTCCCGGAGTTGGTCTGTGTGGGCCAACCACATATGTTACATAAATTTACATGTATTGCCCTATTGACCAACTCCCGGACTTGAACAATTTTGATTGGTAAACAGGAGAAGAAAAATCAGTATACAACTTGCTGCTGATTTTTATTCTTTTTCTGTTTACCAATCCTGATTGAACTAGCTGTAAGCCCTACGAATCTATTTAACAATATTTGAAGGACTGAAGATGGATAAATAAAATTCACCCGAAACGTCTCGTTGAATTGTATTTTTAGCTGCACCCAGGGGCGCCGGAACGAATTTGAATCAGGGGGAGCAAAAAATTTTTTTTAGAAAAGTAAAATAATTTAATATGTTCAAATAGTATAAAACAAAAACAAATCTACTATAAAACTTTAAAAATTTTAAATAAAATCACAATTTTAATAAAATTAAAATTTTAAAAAATTTTCTAGTGATTTTATCAAAAATTTTTGGAAAAATGAATTTCTTACTCTTTTAATTTTTTTTTAATTTAGAAGATTTTATTTTTCAAAAGTAAAACTCATCATTTTTAAAAATAAATGAAATAAAAGAAGAAATTTTGCCTCCCTCTGCCGCCCCCCTGTAGGATACCAGGGGGGCAATGTACCCTCGCCCCCCCCCAGTTCCGGCGCCTATGGCTGCACCTGCTCGTTCTACGGTCTCTATATTATAGATTATATTTTTATATTGAATAAAAGGTGCAATAATAACATGTGATAATTATATGTACGAAAATATTTTAGTTCTGAAGCAGTGGCGGATCCAGAGGAGTTTCTCGTGGGGGGGGATCTGGTGTGATTGGTCGCACACAATTTTTTCTTATTATCGGTAATTTAAAAGTGCATTCTGTAGTTGTTTACCAGAATATACCGGGTGTTTCATAAGTCAGTTTACCGAGTAAGTGTATTTGTTAGAACAAATAATAAATCAATTTGATCTATATTGTAATTTAATTGAAACTGAATTTACTCTACACATAGATATTTCCACAAACAGTGTCATTAAAAAAATATGGGCCTACGATGCCACCACTCCAAATACCAGCCATGTTGTTTACTTACTCGGTAAACTGACTTATGAAACACCCGGTATATACAAAATACAATTTTTCTCAAGTCTCGGGGAGGGTGGGGGGTAATTGCCCCCTTTACCCCCCCCCCCCTTGTTCTGAAGATGGCCTAGACTAGTGGCCGACACGTCAGCCTTGGACGGCACAATAAAAGGAATAATTTTGGCAGCATATATCTTGGAATTTTTTTTAACTTTCTTTCAGCCACAAAGACATACCTCACAATAAAGCTTCATGGAAATTGTTAATGTGATTTATGATGGAACCCTACTAGACTCTCGAACCTCTTAATATATTAACTCTAATAATAAAGTATTTAAGATCGTGAATAATTAAGATAAGATAAATTATTTTGTTTAATTCAAAAAAAAAAAAAAGCCACAAGTTTCCGGAGTAAGCTTATCAATTTTAAAATATACTTGTATTTGTCTTTCAGTTAGCATATTCAGTTCCATAATGGCAATTCAATTATTGTTATTAATTATTTATTTCTTTTTGAAATTTCAATATTATGTTGCTCAAGAAAATGATTTATGTGCTTTATGTGAATGTAAGGATGGACATATGACATGTAGAGATATTGAGGTAGGCCTAATTCAAACAAATTTCTTAACTTTCATTTAAAATTTTATTTGTACAGATATTTCAGACCTCAAAACAATATGTAGTAGAATAAATAAATAAAAGGCCAGGCAGCTAGGTTTCTTTCTTTATAGCGACGTTTCGGTCGACAGTCGACAGAAAAATCCTCTTATGTTCTTTGATAGACATTTCATAAAATTCATTACGATCTATCACAGTGGTTCCCAACCTTTTTTGGCCCATCGCCCCTTTCTGGAGGTTGTCTATCACCTATCGCCCCCCCCCCCCCCTTTTCATTTTCATTGAATGATTTAAAATTTTTCACAAAAAGTACTTTATAATAATGTTTAATGGCTGGAAATGTATTGAGGAAGGATATAAATGAGGCAGCAAGAAATAAAAACGCTCTCGATTCCCTTTGAATGTCCAGACGTTTCGGGCAAAATTTTTTGTCTTTCTTCACATTACTTGATTGTATCTTGACTATGAAAATAGCAAAAAATTTTAACAACAAAAAACTCATTTATCATCATATTGTTACATTAAATAGAATACGTAGTAGGACCTAACAACAACTATGTATACCAAAGGAGACTTAACTCTCTCCCACTAGAATGTGAGTCTCATCAATAATGAAAATTGTCATCCGTATTGTATTATCAACATCACTTATATGTATTCTATTCTAGAGTTCACTGAGGATGGGCGAATAAATTTTGCCCGAAACGTCTGGACATTCAAAGGGAATCGAGAGCGTTTTTATTTCTTGGCTGCCTGCATTTATATCCTTCCTCAAAAAAGTACTTTATTTCAAAGTGAATCACTCAAGTTCCTCAGATAACGTTCTCTTTTCAAAGTGAAAAAATACAACACCTGCAGAAATAGTGACTGAAACGTTGAAATTTTCAAATATAAGTAGGATGGAAGCCAGGAAAGAAATCAGACAAAAATTTAATCAATCTTTATCTAATTTTTAATTTCGATTGCCGACGTTTTGGACGCAAATCGCATCCTTCCTCAGGACAATCGTTTGTAAAATACATATATGATACTACCTGTTGTCCTGAGAAAGAATGCGATTTGCGTCCGAAACGTCGGCAACCGAAATTAAAAATTAGATAAAGATTGATTAAATTTTTGTCTGATTTCTTTCCTGGCATAACCTATTAAAAATCTAATAATAATTTTATTTTTATGAAGAAAATAACAAAAATGGATCTTTTTTCGGTCAATCTTTATTTAATGAAAACAAAAATGACAAAAATTATTAATCGATTCTAGATTGGAACGTTTCAATTCTAGATTGGAATTATCTTCAGACTATTTTATTTTTAAGACAATATTTTTTCCTCTTCTTTCCTGACCATCCTGTAAATAGGAGATTTTTCTCTTTGATTTATTCTTTTAAATTTTAGTTAACTCTAATAATTTTTCCCTCTTTGAATACTCATCGCCCCCCTGATATACCAAATCGCCCACTTGGGGGCGATCGCCCCCAGGTTGGGAACCACTCATCTATCAGATATAATGATGAATTTTATGAAATGTCTATCAAAGAACATAAGAGGATTTTTCTCTCGACCGAAACGTCGTTATAAAGGAAGTAATATAGCTGCTTGGCCTTTTATTTATTTATTCTCCTATATATTTATCTATTAATCTAATAAACCCAGCATTCAACTAATAAATTATGTTAATTTATTTTAGACTCTTAATATTACATGCCATATGTTGAAAAATGACTTTAATATCTCAAGAATTACAATAGCTAATTGTAAAATGGTGACTATAAATGAAAGAAGCTTTATTAACATGATCAAGTTAAAAGATGTTATGTTAGATGATATTATTGTCTTGGAATTGAAAAATAATTCGTTTTCGAAATTAGAGTCTTTACGGATTTTAAATGTTGATCATGTAAGTATATATAAACTAAATATTTTTTTTTGTGAAAATTGAATTATTTGTTCCAAACCTTTTAACGGGATTTTTTTTTTGAAATTAATATAAAAAAAGTTTTTTATTCTTAATTGCATTGAATTTGGTATGGTTCAGAAAACAAACCATGGCATGGGCGTATATATACTTTTTTTGCTAGGACATTGGGAGGGAGGACGAATTCATTTAGCATCATCCATCTCCCCTAAAAAAAAAAAAAAAAAACGAAAATAAACTTTTTATTTTTTAAAGACTCTCTCAAAGGGAAGGTTTTATGAAATTCCTTTTTCAATAATTCCTTTTTGCACAGACTCTCAAAATTGTCTGTATACAATTGAGCTGCGAGGTTGAAATTTTATATTTAAGTTAGGCACCTCCCTGAAAATAAGCTTTTAAACAAAATCGACCAAAAAGTACTAGTACTTTGGGAGCGTACAAGTATTACGTAACGCAATTTGGGGGGAGGGGGGTTGAACAACGCGTTACGTAACTGGTATTTTAGCGATTTTCCGATACTTTGCGCAACATAATTGTAACTTTTAGATAAAAATGGCCACTTGAGCGTTACGTAACGTCTAGGGGGGGGGGGGGTCCAGAAAAATGTTAAAGCGCGTTACATGGGGGGAGGGGGGTCAAAAATCTTCAAAAATTGCGTTACGTAATACTTGTACGCTCCCTTTACTGATGTACTTTTTCAGTTTTTTTCGATTTTCTCAAAATTTCCTATAATGATTTTGTTTAAAATTCAAAAATCAATTATTTTTTAGATGCTCTTTCAATTGTACTCATTTTGCCATTGAAATCTTACGAATGTACTTTACTCTTGTACTTCACAGGAAAGATAGGAGAAATGGTTGCCATGATAACAAACAGGGCCGCAGACAGGGGGGCTATATCGCCCGGGCCCATTCCGCTCTCACCTTAAAATTATAATAAAAAATAATTTTCATGGTTAAAATTTCAATTTAAAAAATCATTTTCTTGAAATTTTTTTCTTCAGGGGGCCCGGGCCCTTTAAGCTCAAATCAATTTTGATCTTTTTCTCAACTCAGGATAGCTAAAAACGCAGATTTCAGTGGCTAATTTTCAAAAAAATTTCCATACCCCTCAGATTCTCCCGGAAATCCTCTGTCCGGATCTGACCTCGATAAATTTTTGTAACTCTGCTTAGGAAATATTGAAAAATTTTTAAATAACTTTAAATAAATATTGTAAGCTATGTATAACTATTTCAAAAGTTGTGTCAAAAACTGTGTAAAAAATTGTTGCCATGAAGGCCACAATAGCCTTTTACATACTAAAAAAAAACTTTGAGTTTTTTTTTTTTTTTTTTTGGGGGGGGCCGTATTAATAAGTAGCCCCGGGGCCCGTCAAGTCTGTCTACGGCCCTGATAACAAAATATAAATATTCCCATGCATATAAATTTTACATCTTGAATTCAAATGTACCCTACTATCAGAAACTAAATATATCTCAACACAAAAAATCTGGTGTGACATGCTAACTTGCTGAAGTGTAAAAGTGTGTGCTGTGCGACGATTCACACCAGATTTTTTGTATGTATTTATTTTCTTTTGTCATATCACAAAGGGGCTCGTGTATTTTTTTTTTTAAATTTCGGAGACTTGGTCCCTCCTTTGTATACGCCCCTGAACCTCTTCTGAGTCATTTAAATACTAAGTTGGAATTAATTTAAACAATTTTCATTTGGGATCTTTTAAAACACACCAATGGTGAATTTGTAATTAATATTTTTATTCATTAGTTGCTTTTAGAACAAATTATACCTCCAAATGAAGAGAATTGGAATGAATTAACAATCGAAAATGTAGAAATTGCTAAAATCAATCTACCTCGTCAAAAAATTAAGAAGAAAGTGGAATTAAAACAAATTAATTTTCCATCAATCTTGAGGAATAACCTCGATATACATACGGAGAATTTTATTTTGGATTTCGTCAAAGTAAGTCTTTAAATTTACAGTAGGGTCTTGCTAATCCGGCCTAAAAGGGACCGGGCCGGATTACCCGAAACATTAAAAATGTATACATAATATTATATAATGCATACATAATTTATCCCTTTTAAAAAATCTGTAATGACACTGTTCTCTTAAATGACCCCTTTTTTTGCTGCAATATCCCTTTTCAACACGCCGGTATGCCGGAGTATCGAAGTCCGGATTAGTAAGACTCTACTGCCCGTGGGCCGCGGACTTCTAAGAAAAGATAAAAGTTATATATCTTTATATAAAATTATATTATATATATACACCGGGCCTCAGAGTTTTTTTACGGAAAAAGTGGGCCGCATCAAAAAAGGTTGGGAACCACCTACTGTATTTACAATATATAAATATAATTTAAGGTCAAGAGGGGATATGAGTCAATCCTGCATTAATACCATTCAATTTGATCTATGGAATGGATTTTATGAGTTACTATTTCTTCTCAGCCCACACCTTGTTTTGCCTTTTCGACCCTAGATTTTGTCTGATTTGTGGCCCACAGCTCTCGGCAGGTCGCGGGTTAACCAAGTCGGGGTCCCCCCGACACTTTAGCCACCCGAAATCGGGTCCTTTGTGTCTGTGGGATTGAAATTTTCTTTCTTAATAGTAGACTACGGTAATGTTGAATTATTTGCGGCAAGCTAAACGGTTTAAACCGGCTTTGTCGGGCTTAGCTACTTGCCTCCATATATATATATATATATATATATATATATGGAAATAAGTCCAAATATCTTGTAGACTTGTTTTTCGGCCCGAATTATTTTAATTTCCCTCGTCGACGTTTCGGGGACTAAACGCCACCCATCAAAGTTTATAATATATATTATTTCGGGTATAAAAAACAAATTGCGCTAGGTCTCATCTTTGAAAAATTCGGGTACTAGTACTTTACTAATGTACTTTTTTAATTTTTTTCAATTTTATAAAAAAAAAAAAAAACAATTGAGCTTTTTAGCGTCTTAGAATTTGCTTGCCATTTCATTTTATTCTTTTTTAATTATTTTTATTTTTCAATTGCATTCGTATTGTTTTAGTTCACTAAAATCCATTCCTATGGCGTGAAAATCACAACTTCCAATTTTAAGATGGATAATAGTAAAATTAAATATATGTCGAAATATGCTTTTCGAATTGAAGCAAAAAATAAAATTGAAATATCTTCATCAATATTTGAAAATTTACACAATGAATCGATGTTACTTTCTTCTAAAAATTTTCATTTAATCAAAAATGAATTTAATAAATTGTCAAAAGAATTTTTTAATGAAGATGATAAAAATAATTTACATATATATGAAAATAAAATAGAAAATTTAAATGCAAATTTATTTATTCTTGAAGGTCTTACATTTAAAAATAATAAAATTATCTGCCAGTGTGAATTATTAGTGGATGTGATAAAATTACAAGAGAAGAAATTTAAGGAGAAATTGGATCAAATTTCGAAATCAAACTCTTGCCTATTAGTTAGAGGATGCTCTATGACATTAAATGATATATTTAAAGAACAATTACAAAACAAGATGTGTAATTATGGAATATCTTATATCAAACCAGCTTTTGAAGAAATCTACAATAAAAAATACTATTCTAGTTCTGAATGTATGGACACGAAAAATGACAAAAAAGAAATTCCCTCTCCAAAAGAAAAGAATGAAAATGATAATAACAATACAAATATCGGTTCATTTTCTTCACCAGGCTTATTTTATTTTTTTATAATTGTCATAATTTATTTTTTTAAATTACATGTAAATTTTTAAATTATCGAAATTGAAGCTTTTTTTTTAATAACTATTCTTACATATAATTTTTAGAATAAATAAATTTAGGGTCTTGAATTTTTGATTTTTTAAGAATTTTTTTTTTTTTTTAAATTAAAATTTAGACTTAAACTATAATTAAGGAAACTTATAATAATAATAATATTAATAATAATAAAAACTTATTCTTGTGGAGCCATTGCTCTTGCCTGGGCACGAATTCTTTTCTCATATTCGTGTAAATTTTGGCTGAAAAAGAAATACAAAATTTATTAAAATTTCTATATTAAAATAATTAAACTAATTATAATGTAATATCTGGAAAATTGGTTGGTATTGAGTGCAAAAAGAAGTTGTAAATCAATGTATATTTAATATAATTAATCTTTAGTTGAGAAATAGAAAAAAGATAAATTGTATTAATTTTTTTAGCAAAAAGTACTAAAATGTAATTTCTTTTTCTCTAGCTCTTCATATGAACGATATTATGCATGAAGGAACCAAGCGTCAATTATGCTCGAAAATGGGATAAGACCGCCATCTTGTAGGGAAAAAGAAGATCTACCTCTTTATTCAAATCACAACATTATTAACTTACTCTGTTCAATTTTTTTTTTGTATAAAACAAGAAAAAAAGACATTGCCATTTGTTCTCAGATTTAGGTTAATGGCGCTTGGTTCCTTCATAACATCGTCCATAATAATAGAGAAGGTTGAGAGGCCTTGTTTAGTCCACACAAAAAAAATATATTTAAAAATATATCTTATTTATTTATTTTTTTCTCCTCAAACCAAGTACTTTAAATATTTGTTTTTTGAACCATCTAATTAATATATATTTTATTTTTAGCTAAATTATCTTCAAGAATTCAATAATAATATTATTGTAAAAGAGAAGTGATCACAAAAAATTACCAGTAAATAGAATTAATAAATGTGTGAATATGTTTATTAGTTGGTGGACCAAGCGCCCCATGACCTCCGGGAATCGAACCCAGGATCTCCAGCCTTTGCACCAGGCCAACAGAGCTCAACAGATTCTCACTTCCCTATATATGCAAGTTGACCGTTCTTTCATCAAAAGTTGCTATTATTAAACGGCATACTGTTTATTACCCAGCACTAGTTTCCAAATATAAATGAACCAATAGTTCAGAAATTGTTAATATTCATTCGCTACTAGAAAAAACGCAACCCGATGATATGTATTTTCTTAATGTTTTTGTTAATGAAAAGTGGAAAAACAGAATTATTTGTGGCAAACGAAGATTTTTTTTTTCTCTTAATTTTTGGCCTCGGATGGCCAGAAAGGTGATTACAGATTACTTTCTCCACTTGCTAAATATTTTTAATACGTGTCTAATTATTGTCTTTGACAGTTCTGTATTTTTGTTGGTCTCGATTAATATCACAGATAACTTTCTGTTTAGCGTAAAAATGTCTCTATAATTGGCACACGATAGGAATAAATGGATAATATCCCCATATGGTACCCCAGGACACTCGCATATGGGTGAATTCTATGTATATGAGAAGGAGCAGGAAAGTGTTCAATTCTCTATCTTTCTTGAGCTGTTGTCAAATTTTTATAAAGTTGGATTAAATCAAATCATAGCTTAGTAGGGATCCAAGGTTGTATAAATGCCCCTTTGCACTTGGACGATCCCCTCCATTCGGAAAAGCAGATTTATTATGCTATAAATATCCGCAATTGGAAGATCTAGGCTCAACGTATCTCCGTTATCTATTGCAATGCCGTCCAACAATTCATTATTATGCAAACGATGATAAAGAAGAATAGCGAATGCTCTTTCAAGACAACCTGTTTTATGAGTATTTCAGAATGATACTAACAACGTTCAGGAATATTCTCACAGGGGTTGATGAAATAATCATAAAACAATCTAGAATTTTTGTATTGTTAAATATATTCATCCATGATAAACAGAAAATAAACTATCAGGAATGAAAGTTGGAAGAAAAATGCAGCCAGAATTTTTTTAAAAATATATTTCAACAGCTGACGTTTCGGCTTTGGTCAAAGCCATCCTCGGAGCTGCTGTTGGTCTTCATATACATATATTTTGCATTGTATCCGGCATTAGATGAAATTGTACTGCCCTGAGTCAATTATCACATTAGGCACAAAAAAAAAAAATAAATATATTGTATTGGTGATAGAAAAAGGAAAAAGTTGATCTTGAACAGAAAACTTTTCTCCCTGATGTTATATCCTAAATTAATTTTAATACCGGATACAATGCAAAATATATGTATATGAAGACCAACAGCAGCTCCGAGGATGGCTTTGACCAAAGCCGAAACGTCAGCTAGCTGTTGAAATATATTTTTAAAGAAAAAATTCTGGCTGCATTTTTCTTCCAACTTTCATTCCTGATACAAATTCCACCAGCCATAAAATACCCTTATACTAGAAAATAAACTGATAACTCATACAAAAAAGCAACACGATTTGAAAAGCTAAATTGTTAAAAGGGAATTGGAGAGATGGTTGCAATAAATGTCAGGACTTGCATATAATTTGCTCTGACGAACTTATTTGTTGTTATTTACCTCTAAACTGTCATGGTAAAAATCACAGTGGAATGAAGGGGGAGGTGCAGTAAGGATCGTATTTTTCAAAAGTCCGAAACAGTTACAACAAATTTAAAAATAAAATTGGTTTATAAACTTTTTGGCAGTGACTCGGTCAATATCTCCAGCAGTTTGAGAGGGAGGGGGAGAAAATGTAGTTTTTGGTTGTATTATAGCTTAAAAATATGTATATATAAAACAATCTTGGGGAATGCGTTGAAACCTCGCTCCCCACCAATAGTTATATATAAAAGTGAAAATATAAATTCATACCAATATATTGTGTATGCTTCAGCTTGAGCTGGATCTTTGACATTGGGCTCGTTAAGCAAATCTTGTATACCTAGGAGAATTTGTTTGATAGTAATTGCTGGCCGCCAGTCTTTTTCTTCGTCAAGAAGCGAAAGACAAACTGTCCCTGTAAAGCAAAATAAATTGGATATTTAGTTTAAAGATGAAAAATTAATATTAACACTCGGTTAATCGAGCTGAATCTGTGAGATCCACTCGTTTTGGGAGGCGAAAATACCCATCACAGGATACCTCCTAGCTTGACAGACGTCACACTTCTGTGTTGATTTGACTTTTCCAAAGATGACATATATTGCCTAGGCGCGTTAGGGATCCACAGCGACAAATTTGTATTTGTTTTATTTGGGTTTTTCTTAGATATTATTGCTACTTGTAGAGAGTGTCCCATTCACTTATATCAAAATTAATTTTAAACTGGTAACCGTTGGCTCTAGTTGAAACATTATGCTTTAATTAAATTTAAGCACACAAGGTTTTTTGTTTCAATGATATATTAATTTAATATTAACACTTTATGCGCATTTCGACACCATATGTGTCATCTTCAGAAGTGAATACATACTGAATGGACTAGAATCGCATTACTTTTCAACTGGGGTAGTCAGAGTGGCTTGACAGGGTAGGGGTAGGAAAAAGAGAAGGGAACCTTTCTAGGAAAATCGTGCTCGGTGATGAAACAAAAGCCATAGAAAACACTTACAAAGGTGTTTGATGTAAAAACAATTGCTCATTCATTAGATTTTGACTGCTTTGTGGATTTCCAATGCTTCTAATAAATCCAATTTTGCTCCCTTTTTGGCCTCATGGGTCAATTCGATGTTGCATATTTCACAATTATGACCATCTGTACCATATGACTTCTGAAGATGACACATATGGTGTCGAAATGCGCATAAAGTGTTAATATTAAATTAATATATCATTGAAACAAACAACCTTGTGTACTTAAATTTAATTCTCCTATTATATCAAAATTATTGCAATCGTACTATTTTTTTATGAAATCGAGGGTTGAATCTCTGCTGTAGATGTACAATAAAATCCAAGAAAAACACTAAATAAAAAAATAACAATTACTTACAAATTTGATCCCCCTAACGCACCTAGTCAGTATATGTCACCTTCAATAAACACCTATATCAAGACGATATTTATCTTAATCGACCAAATGAATGAGATATGCACATGTGGATTGTTGAATATATGTATATGAAACCAAATTGTCCGCCCACATAGTAATTTTGTTATTTTCTCAACTCTGTTCCCGCGCCGAAGCTGATAACTTCACTACCAATCTCTCATGTCACCCTCTGCGTTCCTCATTAATGTATTATTTGCAATTAATATCATTTATAAATGTTTAATTTCACTGAACAAATGCCTTTTTAAGTTAAATACCCCATTTTAACATGGATCTCTCAGATACTATCCATGTACTTTTTAGGGGTGCGCCTAATCGAGTGTTAAATAAAACAAAAATCAAAATGGAAGGAAGCAATAATCAAAGCTAATGATATTAAATGATCCGATGTCTTTTCAGTTATTGACATATTTTAAATGGTTGGTCTTTGAGCATTCATTTTTATTTGTATTATTATTTTGACCTTAAAAATATTGCAAATTGTTATCCTTAGACAAGTGTTATATCCTAGATAAGATTATCTATTAGATATTTTCAACAGGTAAGGTATTATCTGGCAGAAATATAAAATTTTAATAAATTGTTTGAGCTCAATCAATCGCCTAATATCAACCAAATATTACTGAACATATTTTTAGTCTTTTGAATTCCCCGAATTCAAAAATCACTCTGTTTTAGACAGTCATTTCAGTTAATGACATATCTTAAATGTGGCAGAAGGAATGAGCAAAGCAGCTAGATATTACTCTCTGTCCATGGTATGATAAAAATAAAATTTGGTTGAGCCATTTACATTTGTGTATGCCCAATATGTATATATGCTTTCAGACATTAACCTGGCTCTGAAGTTGGTCCCATATGTGACCGAAACGTCGACCCTAGTTTGACAATAAAACGAAATATAAACTAGCTGCTTTGCTCATTCTTTCTACCAAATTTGAACATCAACATTCAGCTATATACCTCCCTCAATGGTTAGAGTTAGTCAATAAGCGATCATTTTAAGGTCGATATAAGACAATAGCTCTATTTATGTATCTAGAAGGTGACTATCATTTATTTAATGATCTTTAGATCCGTTTATTATTAAAAATCATTTACCTGAGGGATAAACATTGGGGTGAAAGAGTGGAGGTTCGAATTTGCATTTAGGCGGGCTTGAAGGATAATCATCTTTGAAGATCATTCGTAAATTATATTGGCCTCCTTCCCATAATGTCTGAATAAAAAAGAAATGTGATTAAAAATTTCATATTTGAATTGAATGATGCAAATAATAAAAAATATAAAATGTCAAACTTACGCCTTTTTTCCCAGGGATTGAACATTCCCAATTCATTAAATTCATCGTTCCGTCAGGATTTTTGACTGGTCTCGCGACAAAACCCTTCAAAAAAAAAAAAAATATTAAAGAATTCAGAACTCAAAAAAAAAAAAAAATGTACAAAATTATGAGCTTACAAAAGGATGATCTTTCCTCCATGCTTTTCTTTCTTCGGAGAGACGAGAAATAGCAATTCCCGACATTTTTTATCTAAAAAATCAACAAATAAATATTAATTAAAAGCTTAATCAATTTCTAATCAAAGTTTTAAATCATATTTGTTTAAGTAATGAATTTGTAAATAGACTAGTCAAAAAAAATTTATTTAATCACATAATAGGTGATTGAATTAAAATTCTAATGAATTTAATTTAAAGAGGAAATAACTCATTATTTTATTTATTATCCCAATTAATCTCTGTTTACCTCCAAATTTTAATATTTCTCGAAACAGATTCAATGCTGATCCAAAGAACAAAGCTACTTAATGTCAGAGAGGTGTCGAAGTAGAAGCTCATTTAACTTCACTTCCTTCATTCCCTCATTGATAGTTCGAGAAATTTCTATAAGAACCTTTGCGCCAACTAGTGGCAAACTTCTTAATTAGTTGGGATCGTTTATTACATTTTAACAAGTGATTTATTTTTGGATAATTATTAATAAAATATATTGAGATTATTTGAATTATGTCGACTTCAAGAAAAAATTGCTGTATCCGTGTGGCTGTAATAATACATCACTTCAGAAACCTGGAATGGATGTGAAAGTGAAATTTTATAAATTTTAAGAGAGCATTGGAAGCCACATGGGAAAAAGCAGTAAAAAATTGTGTAAGTTCAATATTAATTAAAAATTAAAATGAATTTTTAGATTAAATTTGACGCATGTAAAAAACTCATTTTGATAACCAGTTATTAATATTTATGACATTTATTTCATAATAAAAACTTAACCTTAATTTTTTTTTTCGATTTCACATTTTCTATTCATATGTCAAATTTTCTGAGTTTATGATTCAGAAATTCAGATCTTGAAAATATAAATAAAAGTAATAAATACAGGTCGCCTACAGGTCGCCTAATATTTGATTAAATGAATTAAGGCCGGCCATTGACAATCGCTCCAAATGGATGTCATCCATTCACTACACGATATTCATTTGTTTAATCCACTCACGGTCAGTTTTTGGAGTGACATCGCTCCATTTTGGACGGATGGAGCGATCGTGAATGGCCGGCCTAAGACTTACTTATCGGTCTTTTTCTCTGAATTAATAATTATTTCCGAGTTTTTTAATTGAATTCCAATAAGCATTTTTTAGATTAATTTTGATACGTACCAAAACTTTTAAATCATAGGCCTATACATATGACACACTCGTTTGTGGCACAACTTTGCCGGTTTTGACACATTCAAAATTGTTTTTTAACTACCCCACAGCTACCCCATAGACATGATTTGAGTTGAATAATTTTTTTCCATTTTCATCATTCTGGCCGCGTATAATATTTTCCCATACTTTTAAATTTTTCATCTTGAAATTCGAATGTACCGTACTGACGGGAACAAAATATATGTCGATACAAAAAATCTGGTGCGACCTGTCACCCCAGATTTTTTTTAATTTTAATTTTCTAAAAAAAATATCTATATATATATTTATAAATGAAATGGGAAAAATGTATGTATGTAGGCCCTATATGTTCTATAGAAGTCCACAATTTTCAATGAATCTATTTGAAATTAAGTACACATATAGTACATGAACCAGGGAGTAACATAGTAATAATTTGAATCTCTTAAATATTTTGGAAAATTAATTATAATCAAATTTCTTGGAAATTAGAGTGGCAGGTTGTTGCTCTGTGAAACAGCTTTCTGGTTATACAACTATGCGCTGTGGGCGGGGCTACGCAGCAGCGAAAAAAGAGAGCACCCATATGACTGACCCTTTAAATAGTCATAAATAGACCCTTTTGTTTGCTCAGGGGCCCACATCTTGTGGGTACGTGGATGGCGACCACGAGCTGCCCTAGCTGGGACTGGTAGTACTTCTTTTCTTTGCATGTCAGTCTCTTTCCCTCTATATTTTCAACAGGCGTCAGATCGCGCGACGGGCCGGCCTGTTCTATTCCTTCCCGGTCGCAAAAACCCCAAACCCTTCCGCCGACCCCGCACCGCGGGATTATGGTGAAGAAAGAAGAAGAAGAAATAGACCCTTTTGTGCTGTGCCCAGTCGGTAGCCTCGCCTCGCTTGAATTCAAGATCCTTCCTTCACATCTATTTTCCATCTGGCTCACTAAGTTGTCCATCCACGCAGGTTGTTGTTGTTGCTGCTGAACATTGATTGCAGTTCCACTAATTTCTCCATCGTCGCCAATAATATGTCTTAGTAATAGAGGGTGAAATTAAAAGAACCTGTAGACTAAATCATAACATTTGATTTCGAGACAAGAATGTTAATTAACAAATAAACAATCAACAATGACTGACGTCATCCCCGCGGAGATCTGGGTGGCGCCTACTTCCCTCCGATTCCAGATGGCTTCGTTTATATATATCACAACCTAACAAAATAAATTTTCCATATGTTTCCAAAAAGATCAGAATTATATAAATTGTATTATATATATATGCAAAAGCACTTATTAACTTATTAGCAAATTTAAAAATTGGTTTTGTTATTTATTCCATATTTTTTCTTTCAACATCTTTGGATTAATGATTCATGATTTTCCAAATTTCATACCTCTCTTGTTTTAAAATACGCGCTAGTAAGGGTTTATAGTTCCGTTTTTATTTTGAAAGGTTGGCACTTGGCATGGTAACCCTGCCCGTGTTAAAAGGTTAGTTTTCAAAATTATTAAACATCGTTAACTTGTTCCCGTCACATTCCCTTGATTCATAATTCACTTATTTGAGTTGTGTTTTCTTAATAATATAGCCCAACTTTTTCCTTTTTATTTTTTTTAGGATCTCATGACATTTTCTTAGTATTTTCATAAAATAATATAAAATGGAAATGACAAAACTTCTAAGTTATGGAGAGTGTGTAGTACCTGGATGTTCAATAACAAGAAAAGATAATAACTTAATGAAACACAAATTTCCCAAAGAAAAAATAATATCGTATATGTGGATGTTGGCAGTGAGAAATCCTGAAATAATAAAATTGAATGAAAAACAATTACGTCAACGGTTCGTTTGCGAAAGACATTTTACTGAAGATTCATATCACACTTTTGTTCGAATTAGAAAACTTTTAAAGAAAACAGCAGTGCCACAACTTTTCCTGCCTGAACAGCAACAACCCCTGGGATTATCTCCTACAAGCTTTTTGGAGAATTATAATCCAAGTCTAGACAGGCAAGAAAACAGCCAGCTCAACTCCATATTGGAAATGACCGATCCTATTTTGACATGTATTGAAGATGAACATATTTCGAATCCACTGGAATTATTTGAGATTTGGTTTGAGGAAGCAAAAACTCATTCAGCATCGCATTTTGATTCCTTATGTCTCTCCACAGTATCACGGTAAATAAATTTAGAATTAAAAATAAATTTAAAATCCTAACCTTACTAATTTTATTTTATTTTTTTAATTATTTCTTATGAATTATATTTGAAATTAAAAAAAAATTCATTAAACCTTTTAATAATTTTGACAGCATGATATTGTAAAGAGTGATTCAAGATAGGTCCTCTACCTGACCCTAACGTTAAAAATCCGGAATAAATTGCTTTATTTATTATACTATTTAATGGCTTTCTTTTGGCAATAATATATTGATAAGAGATTATCAATTTTTATTTCCCAAACACATAAAATTAGTAAAAGAATTAGATTTTCGGTTTAACTGGGAAAATTACAACGTTTCGGCCACTCATCTGCGGCCTTCTTTAGGTATAATTAAGCTAAGATTATAAAGGTTATTCAGTATACTAGTCATCAAGATATTCATCTCTTCAAAATGTATCGATAATTGGCTTGAAATAAATAGGCTCATTTGCCGAAAAAAACCTTTAACAAATAAAAATTAAAAAAAAGAAATCGATAAAGGAACTATCTGTAAAAATATTTGAACTAAATTAAAAAAATTTTTTTTAGGGATGGAGGAGTGAATGCCCGCTATGTGAAGCTACGAAAATTTGACGGTGAAGGATTTATAATAGTGACAGATAAACGAGGAGAAAAAGCTCAAGAAATAGTGAGTAAAATGTCATTAAAAAATTTCCTTTATTGAAATGAGTGCGAAAAAAAAGATTATATAGGAAATCTTTATGATAAATTTTAAAAAATAGCCTACACCGGAAGTTTTTAAACAATTGCCTCCCTCAAGGGGTTGCGAAATATCAAAAAGGGGGACGCATTGCCCTAAAAAAGAGTGAAACAATCAAACCGATTGAGCAAAAACGCTCTTGAACAAAACATTTTGTCTAAAAGCAAAACATTTTGCTCAACGCCAAAGCGAAATGTTTTGCTATTGAGCAATACTCTCCAAAATTTTATAAATGAAGGGGGGTGGGGAGGCCTGCTCCCTCTCCCAAAAATTTTTCAAAACTACATATATACAGGGTGACCATAATTAAACTTGAAATTTGCGAACAAAAATGCTCAATGACAAAACATTTTGCTTAATCGGTGTGCGTTGGCATTGAGCAAGAGAGTTTTTACTAGAAAAAAAAAAAACATTTTGCTCAATGCCAACGCACACCGACTAAGCAAAAACGCTCAATGAGAAAACATTTTGCTCAATGAAAAAACATTTTGATTAATCGGTGTGCGTTGGCATTGAGCAAATTTTTTTTTTTCATTGAGCAAAATGTTTTGTCATTGAGCGTTTTTGCTTGCAAATTTCAAGTTTAATTATGCATACCCTGTATATATATACTTTTGAAAAATTTTTGGGGGGAGGGAGCGGACCCCCTCAATTATGTCGAATCTTGCTCAATTGTGTTTTTTTTTTTTGCTTAATCGGTGTACGTTGGCCCATATTAAAAACATTGAAAAAACAGTTTTTAAGGACACAATTCGTCAATTTTTGCATTTTTGTTCAATTTGTGTGCGTCCAGCATAAGGGTCAATATTCTGTTAATCTGGTAATACAAAAAAAAAATTCAACTACAATAATAAAATCTAAACTTTAAACCTTAATTAAAAAAAAAAGTCAAAATCCTTCGCATAGATGACGGAAACTGGAGAACCACCGATCATTTCTGTTAAACATCTTAATCAAGAAACTTCAATTAATTTCCTCTAAATATAAAATTTTTAATACACTCTTTGTCTAAAAAATCAATAATAAAATTTTATAATTAGCCCAACAATAAAAGTAGACTAATAATATAAATAAATTTTTTTTTCAGGCAGAAAATAATAAGGGCTCAATGGTATTTTTATTTTCATATAAAAAGGATAATATAGTTCAAAATCGACAAGTAAGTAATTTTTTTTATTTAAATTTTTAATTCATCTCAATCATATATTCTAATATCATTGTAAATAGCGAGACTAAGAAAGTTTTGATCGTTTATAGATTAATTTATGTTGAAAGATTTAACGTCTAATCCTTTATGATTTTCTTATGTTTATTTATATTGAAAATAAATAAAAAGAAAGACTTATTTTCGGGCCGAATTCTTTTATTTTCCCTTGTCGATGTTTCGGGGGCTAAATGTCACCCATCTTCAGAGTAAACTCTGATGGCGGCTCAGTAGATGAATTTGTATATTCCAAAATATACAAACATTCTAACTTATCCAACAACTGAAGCAATGCTAAGAATTTTTTAAAACCTTTGACCTGAAGATGAGTGACATTTAGTCCTCGAAACGTCGACAAGGGAAATTAAAATAATTAGGCCCGAAAATAAGTCTTTCTTTTTATTTCATCTTCCATTTGTATTACGGCCTTCCTCCACATTGTCTTTTGTTTATATCTCTTTTTTTTCCTAAATTATTTTTTATGGCTCACTGAATTTTTGGCTTTTGGCCTCACCAACATAATGACACAGTCTTGTTAACTTATTTTTTTATTACATGGAGAGATAAAGTGGCTGTTATATTTAACAATAAGAGGATAAAGGCTGGTTGCTTGCTCCTTTATCATCCTCTTATTGTTTTTATTATATATATATTTCTTTTTTTCATTATATCGAATATAAATAATAAATCGATTTTTGTCTTTCTTCAAAAGGTTCGAATTAGAGGTCATTTGATAAGTTTGCCTACAAACGATATTCTACCTATTTACAATGCCGAGCCGCATTTTTGCAAAGTCCGTGCGAACATTGTACCCCAGGGATCGATAGTTTCCGATTGGAATATTCTTCGAAAAATCTGTGAAACCGTTTCTTTAAAAGAAAGAAAGGAGGGTTTGCCCATGCCGATTCACTTGTAAGTCAGCCCTTTGTATTTATTTTATCATTAATATTTTCTAATATACAATTTTTTTTTTCTTAGCATTGGTTATAAAATGATTCCCGAAATAATGGATTTTTATCATGGACCAGATGGAATCATCGCGGATCGACTTGTTTATAAGAAAGATTTTGAGACAAATATCTGGTCTAAAGAAAGAATCGGAGTTTAAATGTAAAAATGCATTTTTAATATTATTACTTTCTCTTTTTACCATATTTTACTTTCTCTTAACTCAATATATGTAGTGTCAAAAATTCGTGGTCGAGATTTGATATTTAATCCAGTTTCATTCCAGGCGGAGTAGGAACGAAGCATTTACGCATGTTTTTGCCGATAAGGTGGCGTTATTTTAAATAGTAAGCCAAAAAAAAAAAAACAAATATTACGAAAATTTGCCAAGAGATTTCAGATGGTAGCTAATAATCTAATGCATTTGGTTGATTTTCATCGATCTTTTAAGAATTAATACTTTATACATGTTATTATATATTATGTTTCATTTATAAAAGCATAAAAAAATATATATATAGGCCAGATATAGGCCAATAGAGAATCTCATAATACCGGCTGTTAGACTAGCCTGCCATCTTTTGCAGGAGTGCTGAACTATTTGATAGTTAATTTTTAAATAAATCATCTAAACTTACTTTAAATTTTTCTTAATTAAAATGTGATTAATAATAACAATAAATTCATTTTTAAATTTAAAATTATTGGGACAAATTGTTTTCTGTATTAGCTTGATAACAAAAAAATTAATTCTTAATTTTTTAATAAACTCTCTGTCCCAATAATCCCTTATGCATATAATTCATTTAAAAAAAAAAAACCGCATTGAAAAATTCCTTTTATTAGTCTAGTTTTAAAGTACGTTTAGACAGCCGCTCCTGCACTCCCTTAAATGATTTCATTTAGCACTTCCTCTAATTTGCCTTTGTTGTCTCTTTATATCTATTACAACTTAATATTTATATAAATAAAAATAAATGAATTTCTTTCCAAAATGAAAAGAAAAGCAAGCCGTTATAAAAAAGACTGATTGAATATCACTAATATGCTTTTTCCTTGGGTATTAATGAAAAAATATATATATTTTTTAATATATTATTTTATGTCGGGGTACGTTCAATCTATTATTAAGTTAATGAATAAATAGCCTGCTGAGAATGCTGAGTGGCGAAAGTCCGAAAATTCTATTTTTGAGTTAAACCTATCAAACCTTGCTAAAACGTCTTCTCTTTTGAGTGGCAAAGTGGCGAAAATCTATTTCCATTCTTAACTATTGATTCTGGCCTATTCAGTTGTTGACCGGCTATTTAAATGTGTATGTTTTCTTCAATTTTGGAGTTTAGGCTTTCACAGTTGTTATCATTAGTAAAAGAATTTGATTTTCGGTTTTAACTGTGGTTTATTTTAAAAAATTACAACGTTTCGACCACTCATTTTGTGGTCTTCTTCAGGTACAATTCAGCTAAGATTATAAAGGTTGTTACAATCTCAATTTTTTCTCGCCTTTTCTCCAATTGAATTTCGAACTTTCGTCACTCAGCATTCTCAGCAGGCGATATTATAACGAAGCAAATCTTATTTTGATCCTACATAGCAGGAAATGTTAAATATATATTTTTCAATTAAATCGTTTTTTTTTTTTTGTCCATATCATCAAATCGTCCTTAATAGAGATAAATATGTTTAAAAAGCAGCGGATAAGTGAAAAATGTTTCTTTAAAGTTTTTCACTTTGTTAGTGACTTGCACGACTAACTGCATATAAGGGGTCTGGTGCAATGGACACGCCTATGTCCCGGAAAGGCCGGAGATCCTGAGTTCGATTCCCGGGGGCCATGGAATTGTTGGCCTCGCCAATAAAGAACACTCACAGTCTTGTTAAATAAAAGGTATCGATAATTCTTAATGAAAATTGAGATAAGATCCCTTAATATATATCCTATATTCTTAAAATGGATTAAAAAAAAAAACCACAGCAATTTTATGGAACAACTTTCGAATAAAAAAACTGTTGGATTTTACAAACTATCATTCTCTTGTTATATTCAGAACTAGCAATTCGTTCTTTTTCTATGTCGGCTTTCATGTCTACTACATGCAAGTATGTAGCATTTAAGCTTTTATACTATTAATATTTGGGAGCATTCAAGTTCTATATAAGCTAATTTTAGGCTGGGCGCACACGGTTGTTTTTTAGTCGAGCGATAATTTCGTCGATGGATATAAATGCATTAAGTTCAATGCAGATGCGCATACGACTCAACTGCAGATCAACTCGATTTTTTAATCAAATGCGATCGATCTGCACTTTTGACAAAAAAAATGGACCAACTATCACTCAACTCCTATAAACTCATAGCAAATAGAAAAGAAAGGAATTCAAAAGTTGAGTCGATATCGATCCCGTGTGCGCATACAACACAACTAAACAGTTTAGTTGGGTTGGTTAAAAAAAAAAATTGTTCACAGGCCTGACGATGGCCGAAATCAGAAGGTTAGCGCTAGCTGGTCGGCGGAATAAAAAACTTCCTTGTATATATATATATATTAATATATTCCTACATCTCCTGGACTCTATATTTATATTTTGTTACCATGGCAACCCATCTTTTTTCTGTAAACAAGAGAAAAATAGTCTTCATATGATTTCAAAGGCAAAATGAGAATATACATTTTAAAGAGGACATAAAAAATAATTGATTTATGAATTTAAATCAAAATCGTTGGAGATAATTTTGAGAAAATCGAAAAAAAAAAACTGAAAAAATACATCAATAAAGTATTAGTACTCTTTGGTCGATTTTGATTAAAAGCTTATTTACAAGCCCTAGGGGGTGCCTAACTTAAATATAAAATTTCATCCTTTTAGCTCGATTCCTTCATACTTTAAATTGAACCCAGGCAGTCAGACCATGTCGCGAAAACCACTTTTTTGGATTCAGGGGATCTCAAAACGTGAAGATCCATCAAAATCTCGACATCGAATTTTTGACATGAATCCAATACTTTCTCTCTCTATATATCTACATATATAGAGGTAAGAGAAAGTAAAAAGAAAATTATTACTATTCCAATCCAGTGCCTGCTTGAGGATTTGTTTACATTCATAGAATACATAAATGCAAAGAATACAGAAATATTCTCTATGGGAGAAATTGTAACTTTAAGAATTAATAACTCAAAAAGGAATGAGGAATGTCGGGACGAAAATTATTTTCCTATAATCTCAATAAACATATAAAATTCGTTTCAAAATTGCAACGTTAAGTTTGTCAAACGGAGTGTGACAGACAGACAGACGGACGGACATAGCGAATTATATACATATAGAATAGAGGAAGTTTGAAACGCGAAAAATTATAACATAGTTTGAAGTTTAATAGGCATTTTCATATCCCCCTCCCTGTTATTCGACATTTTCCTTTGGGGCAGGGGGGCCTGGTTACGGAGAAGAGCAACAGTCACCACAATCGTTGCATTTAAGCAAGGCCAAGTGCGGCGAAAGCTCGGGATTAGTGACCCCGAGCAATCAGCTGTTTGGAACCCCCCGCCCCCCCCCCCCACCATCGGCACGAATTAAATAAATTAATAACCCCTGACTTCTGTAGCCAAAAAGGGTTTAAAAAAAGACAAAAGAATATACTAGTAATAGAAGAAATTAGGTATGCTGATATCGTAGTACTTGTTGGCATGTGGCCCGGTACTATTATATTGTAAATTATTTAAAAAACATTTTCTTTGTCCGACATTAACTGGTCTTTAATGTTGGATAAACGACTATATATGAAATACAAAATGCTCTATTTTTGGGGCTAAGAAAAATTAAGTACAGTGAGTCCCGTTAATCCGAACTAATTGGGACCGAGGGTCGTTCGGATTATCGGGAAGTTCGGATTAACCGGAATTGTAAGCTTGAATAAGTTAATTTTGATAATAAAGTCGTATTTATAACGTTGTAAACCGTGAAACTTGTCGGTGATATTAAACTCTAAATAAATATTTCATAATAATAATAAAATAAAGTTCCTTTAATGTCTAATTTTCATTTATATTCCTCTTAAAAAAAAAAAAAATCGTACGCAAAAAGAGTTCGGATTAACGAGGTTCGGATTACCGGGACTCTACTGTATATGCTTGTTAAGATTAGATTTGGAGAATTATAAATTTAATTTAATTATAAATGTTAATTTTTAAGAGCGTGTTGAAAATCTTAGGGTCATCCAATTTTTTAATCTGTTCATTATTTTTATTATTAAATTTATGAATTTTAGTTCTTTGTTCTAGATTGTCTAACAATTTCTGAAGACGAAGCAAAAATTTAAGATAGATGATATTATATAAATGTTTATATTATAATTATGAATCTGAGGAATATCACACATCATCAACACCATTAAAGATGCAACCCAAAAGAAAAAAATGCAGCTTGGCAACCAAAAGTGGGGATCGAAACACAAGAGGGGGGAAATAGATAACTACCTGAAAGACAACCAAGAACCTGTTTTGTGTCTAATGGAGGGGATATAGGAGCCCAATGCGCATGCGCAGCGCTGAAGGGTCGCCGGTCGCCGGTCGTTCAGCGCTTGGATCAACAGGTCAGTTGGCCGGACTGTCTCGTTCCGGATCCGTTCTCTATCAGCTCCCAAGATTTTTGCTGCGTCTCGCTTGAAACCATGTGCTCAACGCCTCGTCGGCCTCCATGCTCGCTTGTTTTCAATGATGGCTCGGTTATCCATGGATACTCCTTTGGGGCAGAAACCCAAGTCGATGGAGAAATCGGTATGTAAACAAAAAGTTTACTTTTTAATTTAAAATATGATCCGTCATATATCAAAAAATTAAAATATTTTTTTAATTTAAGACCAGACTATCCATTTGTGAGTGATTCTTAAATTCTTTGTGAAATATTAATCAAATTATTTGTGATGAAAAGAATATGATTATTTAAAAAATAAAGGGTGCCGAGCGCATAACTTTGCCCACCCACTATTCAAGAAAAAATTATTGCCCTCCCCCCTAAGGGTCCGATGTTTATCATATTATATATAATTTTACTTGGGAGAAAGTCTAGTTTGTGAATATATAAAAAAATTATAGGTTATGTAAGAAAAAAATATTTGTTCCCCCCCCTAGAGCCCCCCCCTAATGGTCCAATGTTTACCAAAAGCTTTTCAGTTCTTGGCCTCTACCCCTAGTTTAAGGGTGCAAAATTTCAAAACAATTGAACTAATAGTTTTTGAGTTTTCGTTGACGAAAAAAAATTACCACAGACGATACACACACAAACACACACACACACACAGACATCATTCCAAAAACTTCTTAAATGGATTCAGGGGACCTCAAAACGCATTTTGGCAGCTTCAGAAAAATTTCGATTTTTTTTTACGATTACATTAACTTTACCTGCCCAACCTATGGTTAAAAATTTATTATTTTTTTTTTTTTTAATTTTTCTAAATTAATTAATCACAAAAAATTTTATAAAAAAAAAAAAAATATAATTCTATCACATTTATCTGGGGGGGTCTTCTTCTCTCCTCGCCTTAATTCCGCAATGCGGGGTCGGCGGACTTGATTCATTCCCCCAACTCTATCTATTTTTACGACCGGAAGAAATAGGACAGGCCGGCCCGTCGCAAGGTCTGACGCCTGTTGAAAAGAGAAAAGAAGAGACAGACATTTAAAGAACTGAAGGACTGCATGTCCCAGCTCGGGCAGCTCGTGGTCGCCATCCACGTACCCATAAGAAGTGGGCCCCTGAGCAAAATTCTATCGCATTTATAATAATTATTATTTACAGTTAGTACAGTGATTAATGCACACCCATTTGTTTTTTCATGTGATTATTTCATTGTTTTTTTTTTTTTTAATAAGAAAAGTTTTTAATGGAAATTTCAAACGTAGAAAAAAGAATTCCATCTTCTTTCGTAAAAAATAATCACATGAGAATGTTTTAAGTGTTTGTGGGTGTTTTAATATAGTCACTTAGGCTGAACGCACACCGATCGAGCAAAAACGTTTTTGTCTAAAACTGTTTTTTCAATGGGTCAACGCACACCGAAGAGACAAAATACAATCGGACATGATTCGACATAAATCGAACAAAATGTTTTGTCCGAAAATGTTTTTGCTCGTGTGCGTTGACATCGAGCAAAACATTACTGGAAGCAAAATAAATTTTTTTTTTTATAATTTTTAAAAATTATTATTATTGGGGGGGGGGGGGTTAGGGAGCCTCGGCATCCTTGGCCATTGGCGCCACATAAAAATATGGATAAACTATAAATAAGAATAAATATCTATAAATAAATAAATAAACTATAAATGAGAAGGGTGAATAAATAAATCCAAAGCTGATATTCAGGCAATTTATTCGGATTAAATCCCTCCGCTATAGATCAACGTTTCGGGGCTCAAGCGGCTCTTTCTTCAGGACCATGCGGTGTCGGTCCCGAAAGAAAAGGAGCCGTTTGAGCCCCGAAACGTTGACCTATAGCGGAGGGATTTAATCCGATTAAATTGCCTGAATATCAGCTCTGGATTTATTTATTCACCCTTCTCAATAATATCCACCAAGCTGCCTCTATCTTCCACCAGGGCCGGATAGGAGATTTTTTAGGGGGGAAAATTATTTCCCCCCCCCCCTAAAAATTTTTTAAAAAAATATAATTTTTTTTTTTTTTTTTTAAAAAATTTTTCCCCCCCCGGGCCCCCTCATCACGTAAACTATAAATGTATTTTACAAAAAGAAGTCTATATATTTTTTTTTAAATTTATTTGGGGCTTCCAGCCAGCGGTCACTCCGCCCATTTACAAACATGATTACAAAAATAAACACATTACATACAAGAACATAATATAAATAATAACATTAATATACAAAATACACAAAAATAACATTTTACAAATAATACAAAACAAACAATGCTATTGTATTATTTGGGGGCAAAATCCCCCCATTGCCCCCCCCCCCCCCTTCAAATGACGTCCCTGCTCAGACTGGCGTTTTGGAAAATTCAATTAGCCTGCCTTGTTTTGGACTGGTAATGAATGATGTGGATGATTTATCTTCCCTTATTCAAATTATATTAGGTCAAAGGTCTTTTTTTTTTAGATAAAAGTCTATTAGGGGATCAATTTGATCTATTCCATTTCTTTGCTATCTTAAAATAATTTTTGACTGAATTTCCGTTCTATCATCTTATAAAGAACCTATTTGTAATTCCTATATGAATAATTCAAACTTGAGACAGCACGTTTTGGTTTTATAATTAAATTGAGAGGATACTTGCTCACAGAATCACAATAATTTTTATCTCTTATGAAAATAATAATTCAATTTCCCTTTTTATTTATTTTTCTTTTATCTATAAAAAAAATCATGTAAGTTAAATGTTGATAAGAAAAAGCCGACGTTAAAATTGTTCCCAATTAAAAAAATAATTTTTTTTTTTTTTAATTTTATAAAAATTTAATCACACTAAAAACTTTTTCTTTTATTAAAAGGAAAAGCTCTATTTAATCAAAACAATTTGGCATTGCTTTATTGTAATATGTCGCCTTTACATTATTTTTGTCTGAGAAAAGATTTCCTCATACTTGTCCAGAACAGGGGGGGGGGGGGGGATAAAAAAAAAAAAATGCATGAAGAAATTGTGCTACGAGTTAATTTTATATTTATGTTAGACACCCCCCTGAGGCGTGAAAATAAGCTTTTAATCAAAATCAGCCAAACTGTATGTACTAGTACTTTACTGATGTAATTTTTCAGTTTTTTTTTTCGATTTTCTCAAAATTCGCTCCAACGATTCTGTTTAAAATTCAAAAATCAATTATTTTTTAGGGGCCCACGGCTAGTATTTTCTATAATAATTTTAACACAAAACATGTAATATTTATAATTTTTCAGGATTTCGTCTTAATTTTAAAATTAAACATTGGGTGCCGCCATGGGCGTAACTAGAGGGATGCCGGGAGGGAAGATAGCTGGTCCCATGCTCCCCCGCCAAATTCTTTAGTTATGCCCATGGGGGCTGCCTAAAGTCGCGGCTCCGGGTGCGCTCCCCATTAGATCCGCCTTTGCTTTTACTCATATTCACCATCTTGATATAATTTTTTAGTTTTTTCTTATCTACTGTATATGAATTTTTTGTTTATTAATTAATTTAGAGAAAAACCTTTCAAATAAAAAGAGATTAATTTGTTTTTATTAGATAACTTCCATTTCTACTAAAAATTTCAGATAGTTTTTTTTTTTAATAATTCTCTATAATCTCTCTCTCTCCCTCTCTCTCTATCTATATATATACTGGGTTTATATATCGGTCTGGTGATGGCTACATTAGTTTATTTTTCTTGCAAAAAAAAAAAAAAACTTAATAAAGAAATCCAGTAGTTTATTTTTTCGAGCATTGATATCTATAAAGGATTAGATTTAGATTATATATTTAATATTTTTTTATATTTATAATCACAATTTGATAAACTTTTAATAAAAATGATTCATTCGGAAAACATAAAAGAAAGTACTCCACGGCTCCATGGTAGACATGTCTCCAAAGAGAAAAAAAAAACAAATTTTTTTATTATTACAATTCATTAGATATATTAATTATAATTTATTTAATATTTCTTGGTCTGATAAAAATTACAGTTTAAAATAATTGATTTATGAATTTTAAACAAAATCGTTGGAGCGAATTTTGAGAAAATCGAAAAAAAACTGAAAAAGTACAAGTATTTTTTGGCCAATTTTGATTAAAAGCTTATTTTTACCCTTCAGAGGGGGTGCCTAACTTCAATATAAAATTTCAGCGTAATAGCTCAATTCCTTCATGCTTAAAATTGCACATAGACATACAGAAACACAGACAGACCCTGTCGCGAAAATCACTTTTTTGGACTCAGGGGACCTCAAAACGTGTATATCCGTCAAAATCTCGACATCAACATCGACATTTTAACATGAATCCAGTACTTTCTCAATATATTAACCTATATAGAGGCAAGAGAAAGTAAAAACGAGATGAATACTACTAAGAGTGGGGGAAGGTCAATGTACTTTGTGTCTGGTTTGCATACCAAACTCTAAAGTTGATTTATTATTAGTCCTTTGTAAAATAACTAATAACGACCAAAAAAGACAGTAATAAGGGAAAATAGAATTTAAAGTAATTATATATCAGATCTATAGCTTTTTTTTTTTTTGGGGGGGGGGTTCAAAATTCAAAAACGAGACAAGACAGACCTTTCTTAGAGATTTCTTGTCTGATAAAGCGTGTGGTGGCCTTTTAATAAGAGAAATTTATTATATAATTATTATTTCTAACAAATATTTACTATTTTGACTTCGGCCCTTTAAATATAATATTTTTCGCGTTTCTTGTTTTTATTAATAACAAGGAGAAACGATTATATGTAAAAATTAAGCAAATAAATTACAGTAAAACCCCTTTTAACCGGCCTGATCGGGACCGAGACCCTGGCAGGATACCCTTTGGGCCTGTTAATCCGAGGTTTCGGTGAAAAATTGATTTTCATTCTTAATCAGATGTCATGAATAAACAACAAATAAAATTACAACTTATTTTATTCTGTAAATATGTAGAGTTCTCCCCGCCTATCTTCTTCTTCTTCTGTCCTCATCTTATTCCCGTGATGCGGGGTCGGCGGACCTAACTTTCTCCCTCCAACCCTATCATGCGTTTTTGCGACCTGAAGAAATAGTACGGGCCGGCCCGTTGCACGGTCTGATGCCTGTTGAAAATAGAAAGGAAGAGACAGATATACAAAGAACTGAAGGACTGCCTGTCCCAGCTCGGGCAGCTCGTGGTCGCCATCCACGTACCCACAAGATGTGGGCCCCTGAGCGAAGTTCTCCCCGCCTATGTAGTAGAAAAATAGACTCGGAAGCAAGCGAGTAAACAAACTCGGGAACTGCTTCCTCCTCCCTCTTCATCATCTGAACGAACATATTACACAATGATGCACCACACAGTTTAATTTAAATACAAAAAAAGTTAATTTATCTATAATATATGTAATAATAAAAATAATGTATGATAAATATATATAATTTATAATACTAATGAGATAGGCCGGTTAATTCGAGGACTGGTTGATCAGAGGCCGGATAAGAGGGGTTTTTCTGTACATTATAAAATGAAAAGAAGGGGGATAATAGCCTCGAGCCTCAAACCCCACCCCCCACCCCAAAAAAGCTATAGTTCTGATATACTCCTATATGTATAATTATTTTAAGCTAATTTTTCCTAATTTCTTTTTTTAATTTCTTAATTAATCCATAAAAATTATTTAGAAATGGTCGAAAGGAGGGAAAAAAAGGTTTTCAGGTTCACAGGTAAAAAAAAAAAATTATTTTTGGCAAGAGTCAGGTAGGTGAGGGAGATCCTATCTAACATAAAGATCAACTTTTCTATTAAGAGTTTCCCTTGTTAGATAAAAATCGACATTTATAAAGAAAAAAACCAATTCATTTTGAAAAGTCACTTCTTTAGATCCTTGTAAAGATCTTCTCAACGAATATTATTCGCCCCGGAGACAGCCAAAATGGTCCATTTTATTCTTTGTCCCAGTTTATGGCGCATTTTTACTTTCGCTTACCTATCTATGTTAATATATAGAGAGAAAGTATTGGATCCATGTCAAAAATTCAATGTCGAGATTTTGATGGATATACACGTTTTGAGGTCCCCTGAATAAAAAAAAATCTGGTGTGACTGTCGCACAGCACACAACTTTCTCTTACCTTCAGTAATCGAAAGTTGTGTTCTGTGCATGTCACACCAGATTTTTTGTGTCGACATATATTTAGTTCCCGACAGTACTGAACATTAGAATTCAAGATGTAAAATTTATAAACAGAAACCATGGCAACCATTTCTCCTATTCTTCCTATGAAGTACAAGAGTAAAGTGTGCTTCAAACAATTTTGAGAGCAAAATGAGAATATACATTTGAAAGAGCATCTAAAAAATAATTGATTTTTGAATTTTAATCAAAATCGTTAGAGCGAATTTTGAGAAAATCGAAAAAAACTGAAAAAGTACATCAGTAAAGTACTAGTACCCTTTGGCCGATTTTGATTAAAAGCTTATTTTCACGCTCCCGGGGGGTGTTTAACTTAAATATAAAATTTCAGCCTCGTAGCTCAATTCCTTCATGCTTAAAATTGAACACACACACACCCACCCACAGACAGACCATGTCGCGAAAACCACTTTTTTGGATTCAGGGGACCTCAAAACGTGTAGATCCATCAAAATCTCGACATCGAATTTTTGACATGAATCCAATACTTTCTCTCTCTATATATATTACATATATACATAGGTAAGAGAAAGTAAAATAGCGTTGATTATTATTTTGATTAGGGGGGGGGGGATGAAGAGTTGATTATTTAAGAAAGGCCTTGGAATATTCCAAATCACTTGTTGACATTTTTTTTCCAGCTCTAAATATAGTTAGATTAGAGCAAAAGGTATTTTTTTACTTTTAATAAAAAGGGAATTGTTATTTGCATCTATTTATTCCTATAAGAGAGAGAGAGACGAAGTCTCTCTCTCGTTCAGTCGAGTGTGTGGTCGCGCGGCAGGCGCTGCTCTGTTTTTTATGTTTAAAGTGAATCAAAGTGAATAATTAATATAGTGTGACCCACCCTGACCTCACCGTCAACCAACACACCCTCTTGAGAGTCTTATTAAAGGTAATTATTATGCATTTTATCGTTGAGAAAAAAAAATGATAGAAACAAATAATTTGACTGCGAAAAACGATTCTTTTGAATATGAAATTAAATATTTTGTATTTCACTAAGGGTAGAGGGTGAATATAAGCTGTTGAAAGGGGGGAGGGGAGTGTAGGTGTCATTGAAAAAAAAATTAGTTTTTTATTGTTTATCTTTTTTTTTTTTAAACACTCAACACTCATACACACATTCACACCTTCTTTTCAGCAACTCAGGCCATATTAGACTTTATACGATAACCGTTATTAATTAATAATATACACATTGGAGGTCCAGGCATTTCTATTTAAGCCATTTGGTATCCATTTCGGACTGCCAGGGGTCCGAACCCGCAACGTTCGATATAGAAAGTAGGCACGCTACCAACTACACCAAGCCTGAGAGCATTTATTTTTATTTTTTCTTAAATCATCATTAGTACTTTCTCTTACCCTATATATGAAATATATAATTGCGATCATGTCAAAAATTCGATGTCGAGATTTTTTTATCATTATATTCTTTCTATATGGCCTATATTTTTGTTAATCAAATTTCCTTAACATACGTACTTTTAAACAGGGGTGGATTAAGGGTTGAAAATTAAAATAAAATAATTTCAAAATAAAAATTAAAATAATTATTTATAAATGTATTCAAATTATTTTGAGAGTAATTTCGCGGTGAAGTCTGGCATTTCCTTAAAGGGGGGGGGGAGGTATGAAGGCATTAACCAGGGGGGTTAATACCCCATCCCCTATAATGCATAAAGATATTAATGTTTTTTAATACTTTTACTAAAAAATAAGTGCATTCCGTTTGAGTTAAAATTTATATTCAATATTTAGCAAATAAGCTGGTATAGTAGGAGGGGTAGGGGGAAACATTTTAATGTCATTCTAAAATTTCTTATTACTGGGGCGGAATTAATTTTTGAAAATTTCTAAACTCTCATAAACAGATTAAAAGAGTAAGTAACTCACTGGGTCCAAATTTCTTCCAGGTAATCATTGAAAATACCATTAGCAGAATGTTGTAAGATTTTTTTTTTAGGTAGATAAATTAAGATATTCCAAATGTTTGATAGTAGAGTTTTAGTTATATAATATGTGAATAAATTAAATTATTACTTTTATAATTTTTTAGCCCGATTAAAAATTATTGCCTTTCTCTATCCCTATTTACTTAAGATAAGATGGGGAGGGGGAGGCGTCATGAGATGTAATTATTTCCCCTAACGGGAGCGGCAAAATACAGTTTTCGGAAACCACTGGTTTTTGAATCATTAAATAGAAGCTGCAATTATTGACTGCATCTTCTTCCCTATTCAACATAAGATGTTTTATTCCCCCTCTCCTATGTAGTAAATATAAAAATTTAATAAGGACATTCGGTAAGCTTATAATGTTTTTTTATTGTTTCAGTTTTTCAAACTGGCATGGTCGGATACCCTGAATCGTTGACTGACCCATCTTACCATGCGCAGATCCTTGTTCTAACGTATCCTCTTATCGGAAATTATGGAGTTCCTGATAAAGAAAAGGATTCTTTAGGGCTGCCAGCGTAAGTTTTTATTCTTTGTTTTAAACCTATTTCTCTCTGGTATTGTATACACTTGAGAGTGTATATGGACGGACGCATAAAGGAACAGACAATTTATCTGAGACAAATCGAGCCTAGGGTGTAGCTTGACACGTTTTCAGAGCACACGGGGCCATAGCTCCTCATTTCTTTTTAAAAATTCAATCATATATCTGTAAATATCTCTCATATTAATTTATAAATTTCTTTTCTTTACGTAAATTAGGTTGGTTGCTGGGTACTTGCCGAGGCTGATGCTTCCTATACAAAACCATCTTATTATGGCGGTTGCCGAAACGTTTGTCTCGAATAAAGTGTAAAGGTGTTCGACTCGCTCGCTGGTTTTATTCCTCCCGACCCCTATTTTTTATTTTTTTATTTTTACATACACTGAGAATATTTATAATAAATTGAAATTTGGTACAGTACAAATGATGATTGGGAAAGCCTCGTGTAGATAGATGAACGACAAATGAAAATGCTGGAAGTATTATTATTCAGTCGACGTTTCGGAGGACTCAACACCTCCCTTCATCAGGACTAATGTGGTTTTAAATATTATATTGAGAACTCGCCTTATGAATGCCTTTCTATTTACTAGCAGGCGAAGTTGGACGGGGGACTAGGCTAGTTCTCAATATAATTATATTGAGCCTATGAATGCCTTTCTATTCACCAGCAGGAGAAATTGGACTATTAAAATCATTCTCTTATGACTAAACCAGTGAAGGTTCATTATTTAAAACCACATTAGTCCTGATGAAGGGAGGCGTTGAGTCCCCCGAAACGTCGACTGTATAGTGGTAATAAAATTTGGCCTGAAAATACCTCCAGCATTTTCATTTGTCCGTTCATCTACAGTACAAAAATTGAAAACATCTTATTGTTAAATAAGACGAGCCGTTGAATATATTTATATACATCAAAATGGACAATTAAATATTTGTTAATTATCATTTCAATTTTATAAATGTTACTATAAGAGATATAATAGGCCCACAGATTTAGAATTTAAATAAAATAAGTAAAAATATCGCCTGCAAGAATCGAACCAGCGAGTGTTTTTGAGTAGCGCTTTAGAAAAGTGATGTCCAGCCAGATACTCACCTTCAAGTCCTATCAGTATAAAAAAAAAGGGGGTGCCCACTAGCCGTAGGGTCCCCTTTTGAGACGAATGTAATGCTCAGTGGCTGGTCTATTTAAAACCTTGTTGTTTAGTACGCGGTACTCACCTCCCAAAAAAACTTTGGGGGTTTTGGTTTTTTTTTTGTTTCAATCTTTTTTTATAAAAAAATAAACCTCTTCAAACCTATATTTAAATTTATTTTATTTTATAGTAGAAAAATAGCATATTTTTCTTATTCTAATTAAATATGGTATTTTTGTTTCTATTCAGGCTTTATAATAAACGAGCAGGTCTTGTAGTCTTTAGAATGTTACGGGATAATGTTCTTATAAATTCATTGCAGCTTAATTTAATTCAAATTTATTTTTATTTTTTAAAAGGTGGTTCGAATCTCATCGAATCTGGGCCGCAGCTCTTATTGTTGGCGAAGTATGTGAAGAACCGAGCCATTGGAGGAAGAAACAAACTCTTTCAGATTGGCTCCAAGCTGAAGGGATTCCCGGAATGTGCGGAGTGGATACCCGAGCCTTAACAAAGAAAATCAGAGAAGAGGGCCCGCTTTTAGCCAGGATTATGCCTGGCCTTATCTCTTCCAATGGTTTACAATCACCTATAATGGATCCAAATTCGAAAAATCTCGTAGCTCAGGTTGGAGTTTTATTTTTTAAATTGTTTCTCATTTTAAGCCAGTCTTCAATTTAATTAATTTTTTTTTTTTTTAGGTATCAATAAAATCTCCAATTTCCTATAATCCTTCAGGAAATCCAAGGATTATTGTTTTTGATTGCGGACTCAAATACAATCAATTGAGATGTTTAGTAAAAAGAGGAGCTCGAGTTGATGTTGTGCCTTGGAATTTCTCTTTGAGCTCATATCAAGAGTCTTATGATGGCATTTTTGTATCAAATGGCCCGGGCGATCCGGAATTATATCAAGAAACAATCCAGCAAATACAATATAGCTTGAAACATTCACATTCCAAACCAATTTTTGGAATCTGTCTCGGGCATCAACTTTTGGCTGCTGCGATCGGTTGCCAGACGTACAAAATGAAATACGGCAATCGAGGTCATAATCAACCGTGCATCCATCAAGGCACTGGCAGATGCTTTATGACCTCACAAAATCACGGGTTCGCTGTCAAAGTTGACCAATTGCCAAATGAATGGGAGCCATTGTTCACCAATGCTAATGATCATACAAATGAAGGCATTGTTCATAAAACTTTGCCTTATTTTAGCGTTCAATTCCATCCGGAACATTCGGCAGGCCCGGAAGATTTGGAGTGTTTATTCGATGTTTTTATAGATCTCGTTAAAACTCCCCCAATGCAGAGGCAACCCGTATCGGAAATTCTTAATAAAAAATTAAATTTCCAAGAACGACCTGCTCCTGAGACAATCCCTCGACCTAAAAAGGTAAAAAATGTTAAAAATAAATTTATTTATTTTTTTTTTCAATCAACTAACTTTTTTATTTCTTATTAAAGGTGCTTATTCTTGGCTCGGGAGGTTTATCGATTGGACAGGCAGGAGAATTTGATTATTCCGGATCACAAGCCATCAAAGCTTTAAAAGAAGAAAAAATTCAAACTGTCCTTATAAATCCTAATATTGCCACCGTTCAAACTTCGAAAGGTTTAGCTGACAAGGTCTACTTTTTGCCTTTGATGTCTTCATATGTTGAAGAGGTATTTGAAATTTCTATTTGAGAATCCATATTTCTAAAGCTCCTTACATCTGATACTTGTTGGCGGTGATATGTTTATATCTCAATTTTATATGTTTTTTCGGCCAACTAAATATCTTATAACAAAAATAATCACACATCGAAAATGCATGCGTTGGAATTTACTCTACATTTAAAATTTTAATCCTCTAACGACCATCTTCAGGGCTTACAAATTTTAACATAATTTATGTTAATGTTTTGGAGTTTCTTTATTCGTATGATAGAGTTCACGATGATTAAACAAAAATAAAGTATATTGTAATGTTTATTATTATTTTAACTTTAATATTTAACAATAAATAATTAATAATAAATATTTAATAGATGTTCAAATATATTATTTTTTCTTTACTTATATATATATAATTTTCATGTTATTAATTTATTTTATAGTGGGGCGGACCGAATTTGAATGAGGGGGGGCATAAAATGTTGTTTGGAAAATAAAATAATTAAATGTAAATAATATAAAAAAAAAAAAAAAAAAAAAAAAAAAAAAAAAAAAAAAAAAAAAAAAAGAGGAAAAAAAGGAAAAAAAGAATAAATTAATTTAGAAGATTTTATTTCAAAAGTAAAAATAATCATAAAAATAAATGAAATAAAAGAAGACATATCCCCCCCCCCCCCCCCCCCCAAAGCAAAAAAAAATGTATATATTTGAAATCTTGTTAATATTTTAAAGCTAAATAATCATTTTTGACAATTTACATTAAATATAATATAAATATTTCTATAGAAGAATTTCGATGGCTGAGTGGCAATTATTAGGATCAAGGAAGATGTATGGCAACCAGTAAGTGATAAAGAAACTATCGTGATTAGCGTCTGATCCCATCTTCAGGACGTGATCGACGTGATCCCGAAACGTCGACGATATTTCTTTATCACTTGCTGGCTGCCATACATCTTCCTGATCCTAATATAAATATTTTTTTGAACATAACTAAATTATGAAAAATTTATAGGCCCTGAATTTTAGTTAGTCCTCAGAGGATTGAAAACTTGAATTGGACATTTGGTTAACCGAGAAACATTTCCCAAAAAAGAAAAATAAGATTCACAGGAATTTAATTTAGATTAAGGAATCAAGGGGGATAGGGTGTGGGGGGTGGGGTATGTGGATCGTAAACCTTTTAATTCAGTAATAAAAGGGATCTGTATTGGAGAATATAAATACAAATCAATTTAAGTATTAATTAAAATTTATAAAAATAAATTTTTTGCAAAAAAATGTATTTTCAAATTCGGGGGGGGGGTAACCCCCATGATCCGCCCTTGGGCTATATATATTCTGTATATCAGACGCCTCAAATTGTATAAGCAGTTTTAGAAATAAAATTCTAATATTTTATAATCCGGGGACGTTCCACTCCCTGGTTCGTCAAACCCACTGACCCCCTCCACCTTTTGACTTCTTTACACTTTAAAAATATATCTTATTTTTTGTAGGTTATTAAATCAGAAAGACCGGACGGAATTTTAGTTACTTTCGGAGGACAAACAGGTCTCAATTGCGGTGTAGAACTTGAAGAGAAAGGAATATTAGAACGTTATGGTGTCAAAGTACTTGGCACACCTATACAATCAATCATAGAAACTGAAGATAGGAAATTATTTGCTGAAAGAATTCAAGAAATCAAAGAACAAGTTGCTCCAAGCTCTGCTGTCTATTCCGTTGACCAGGTATATATTTGATAATTCCAAGATTTAGAAAAATAAAGAATATTATAAGAATAATAAAGAAATATTAATTTACTGGACATTTTCAGGCTCTGGCTGCTGCTGAACAACTCGGTTACCCTGTGATGACACGGTCAGCTTTTTCACTCGGAGGACTTGGCTCTGGTTTTGCTAGCAATGCCGATGAACTTCGTATTATAGCTCAACATGCCCTAGCTCATTCTAATCAATTAATTATTGATAAATCACTCAAAGGTTGGAAAGAAGTCGAATACGAAGTTGTGCGTGATGCATTTGATAATTGTATTACGGTAAATATTATTTAAATTTCTATATAGAATAATAGGTGAATGGATCAAATTTAAATTTAGAAATCTTTTTATCAAATTTTATATTTTTCAATTTTTGTCTCTTGTCTCAGTTGTGTTTTTTTTATTCAATACTGATCATTTTCCCATTATCATATTTAAAGTCCTGGTAAGAAATTTTGGCGCGAATAAAGAATATGATAGTGTCTCGTTTTCTATCATAAATGACTTTTTCGGATTCCTTTCTTTTTCATTAACCTAAAAAAAGAACGCGGAAAGCCAATTTGAACCTAATATCTCTAAAAATAACGAAAATTTCGAAGAAATATGAAGATGAATTTAACCTTTTAAAAAAGGTGTTTTAACTTATTTTTTCGACTTTTTTTTCTTGATCTATCAGCTAAATAAAGTATAATTGAGCTATTTTGGTTGAGATTACTTGAGTATTAAATAAAATATAGTAGAAAAATTTTTAAAAAATATTTGTTTATTTACTCTAGAATATTGAAGCTCACTTCATGTTAGTAAAAAAAAAGACAAAGAATATAAAAAAGCTAATTTTAATGATAATTTTAAAAGTGACTCTCATCTACTTAATGAATATTTTTTTAATCTAAAACAGAACCGACCTTAATTAACCGAAGGTCTCGAGCCGTCTCCGGCGAAAAAACATTTCTATATACGCCCCTGATTCTGTTAATCAAAAGGGGGCCTCAAACGGGCCTAAGGCGGCAGCAAACCTAAATCCGCCACTGGATTCAAATAATGAATGCCTTAAATAAAAAAAACCAACAATATTTATTACATCTCTTTAAATAAGATAATAAAAATGATCTTTATAGAATAAAAAACGCAGAGATTGGCTGACAAATGTAGTAATCTTGTGATATTTCAATTCTTATTCCTTGTACTATTATTGTTCCTCCTTTTCAATATATAGGTGTGCAATATGGAAAATGTGGATCCGCTTGGTATCCACACTGGGGAGTCAATCGTTGTGGCTCCTAGTCAAACTCTCACAAACCACGAATATAATTTCCTTCGAACGACTTCCATCAACGTAATTCGTCATTTAGGAATTGTTTGGCGAATGTAATATACAATATGCTTTAAACCCAGAATCGGAAGAATATTATATCATAGAGGAGTTTGTTTGTCTGTTAATTAATTGATATGATATTGGGGTTCATTATAAAGGTTTAGTATAGAGTGAATACCAGCTTCGGTAGTCCCCGGCATCTAGGCTTCAATGCCGTTTCACCCTTTGTCTCTTTGTCGGCGCGCGCACCCTTTCGCGTCATCGTCGCCGCACAAAATTTTCAACTTAATCAAATTTATAATTTATTTAATATAAAATTGCAAAATTATTGTTTGGTGAAAATTCCAAAATTGGAAAGAATTTGGCATTATTAATTAATACTCGAGTCAGTACGAAATCACATAATATTTAATCAAATAGTATTCTCATATATTTTATTTTTTTTAAAATGAATTAAATTAATAAAAGGTGGCTAATTTCGCCCTATAGGCTTTTGGTAATAAAGTTAAGGTCCATTTTTACCGCTCTTCGTTTCACTACAAATTTAAATGCCTTCTTATGCTCTCTTAGAATTTTAAATTTGTAAACTTTCATCCATAAATTTTTATTAAGGAAGAAAGAAAAGAGCGATTGCAGCTAGGTTTATTTCGTTTAATAATCACTTCAAGCCGACGTTTCGGTCAGATATACGACCATTATAAGGGCTGAAGCGTGTCAACAAATTTCCAAAAAATGTCGAATGGCACACTCGTATAAATTATTTTTTGCCATTTCATAAGGACCAACAGGCTATGCGAGTCAAGGTTAGATTCTTTGTTGACATGCTTCAGCCCTGTTGATGGTCGTAAATCTGACCGAAACGTCGGCTTGAAGTGATTATTAAACGAAATAAACCTAGCTGCAATCGCTTTTTTCTTTCTTCCTTACTACAAGATCTACTCAGCTATCCACCTCAATCTAATAAAATTTTTATTAGTTTTGAGTCCCAACTAGCTTAAAAATTAATTAATACCAAATTATATAAAGAAGTATAGTAAAATAATAGAAAATTAAAACGTTTTCTTCATATTCATTCTAATTCAGTGAATTGCTTGTATTGAATCAAAGCATATCTGCTTGCAATCTAAGAATTAATTATACATTGTAATCTAAATGTTAAAATACCTCAACAAATGACACCTAATTGTTATAATTGACACTTGCTCAGTCCTGAGGAATGGGTCGACTAACACCCGAAACGTCGACGAGCACAGTGAAATAAAATAGCGTTTTATCTCTCGTCCTGGCTGCCTACGTATCAATAATATAGACAATCTCCAGCCATGGGTCATAATTTTTTCCATTTTTGATAAATAAATTTATATAATTTTTTATAGATTGGCAGTTCAATGAAGAGTGTCGGAGAAGTAATGGCAATCGGGCGATGCTTCGAAGAGGCGTTCCAAAAGGCGTTACGTATGGTCGACGAAAATGTTTTTGGATTCGATCCTAAAGTTCAGCCTCTCAGCGACGAAGAATTAGAAACGCCAACTGACAAAAGAGTCTTCGTTTTAGCAGCAGCCCTAAGAGCTAATTACTCTATTGATAGGCTACACGAATTAACAAAAATCGATAGATGGTTTTTATACAAGATGAAAAGAATTAGCACTTTTCAAATACGATTGGAACAGGCAACTACAAAAACAATGACAAAATCTCTTCTTTTAGAAGCCAAACAATTAGGATTTTCTGACAAACAGATTGCTAGTTGTGTTAAAAGCACAGAATTGGCAATTCGAGGCTTTAGAAAGGAACATGGTAAGTTTTTTTCTATTCAAATTCAAATAGGCTAAGGTGTTTTTATATCAAACCAGGTTTATAACGAAAATTGGTTTAAAACTTTTTGAGCCTTTCACCGATAGAAAATTTAAATGTAAAATATTTTTTCCTATGTAACAGGAGTGTAGTGTAGATGTTGAAAAGAAGAAAATGCAGCCATGAGTTTCATAATTAAGATTCAGTTCACGGGTAACGTTTCGATCCTAGGTTTGCACCATCATCAGAGCTGATGTGTCAAAAAGGCATATATATTAATACTTTCCCTGAGACGGGAGGTCTTCATGAATGCAAGAATGAGACTTATGCACTTTAAATAACAAAAACTGCGATTATTGTTAAAAATTGAAATCCCCTTCTCGTTAAATGTGAGAGGATCGAGTCTGATTTCGAAATTACCTTAGCCGTGGGCTTAATCTCAATAAAGAAACTACATCGAGTTTTCTTTTTCTTCTTGTTTTTTTCTCTCAACTTTTTCCTGTTTTTTTTTTATATTATAACGTTACTTGAAATGAATAAAAAGATTTTCCGATGCTGTCCAGTGGGGTAATTTGGAGGGGGGGTCGTCTTCTAGACAGAAAAATCGGTTATGGATGAGGCGTGCAGTGAGGCGTTAAGCCTCGGAGAAGAGGTACCAATGAACCCATGTTTTTCGCCTGTTTGAATTATGCATCGAAATATTTATTTTCATCTATTTTAAGTAATTTAAATTTTCAATCGCACGGTGGCACGTCAAAAAGTTTCAATTGAATTAAAAAAAAAAAAAAAAAAAACAGAGGATTTTTTATATTTTTTTGTAGCTTAAATACTATATTTAAGGAAATTTCATATTCTTTAATTTAAGAAGAAAAAAAATAATTTGGTTTATTTTTTGGTCGGTGTTGGCAAATTATGCCGAAAATGGCAAAGTTGCCGACATCGACGCCCCAATCCTGCTTTAAAGCTTTCTAAAAGTACTGAATTTTTTTTTTTTTTAGATATTCTTCCTTGTGTTAAGCAAATTGATACAGTCTCAGCAGAGTGGCCTGCAACTACCAATTATCTCTATCTCACGTACAATGCATCTCCTTCTAGTCATGATCTGGATTTCCCTGGTGGCCACACTATGGTTATTGGTAATTTAATTCAATTCATTAATATTGATAAAAATCATATTTTCAAGCTCTAAAAATTTAAATTTTTTTTAGGTTCTGGAGTTTATAGAATTGGAAGTTCAGTCGAGTTCGATTGGTGCGCTGTTGGATGCCTTCGTGAACTTCGTAATTTAGGAAGAAAAACTATAATGGTTAATTATAATCCTGAGACTGTTTCAACAGATTATGATATGTGCGATCGATTATACTTTGAAGAGATTTCATTCGAAGTAAGAAAGAAAATTTCAAATTATAATTGTTTTTTTATTCATTATATAAGATAAACTATATTTTTTTTTTCTAGGTGGTGATGGATATTTACAATGTTGAAAATCCTGAAGGAATTATTCTTTCAATGGGTGGACAATTGCCAAATAATATTGCAATGGATTTACATAAACAAAAAGCCCGTATTTTGGGAACGTCGCCTTTCTCTATTGATGGTGCAGAAAATAGATTTAAATTTTCTCGAATGCTTGATCGCATTGGAATTTCACAACCGAGGTATTTAATTAACTCAAAAATCTTTTTTTAATATTAGATTTTAAGACCAATAAAAGACGTTAATAAAATTTGGAATAACAGTCTACTAGACTGTATTTTCTTTCGTAATCTGATGAGTGACTAGTTTCTTATCTAAGTCAAGCACTTCTAAAATATTCTGTGGGAATTTGTAATGAATTTTGGGTTTAAAGCCAAATGATTTGAAATCTCTATATAATTATTAGATAAAAAATTCTTGAAAATTTATTTAATTAAGAGTTTGTTAGCGGAAATATAGAAAAAATATTTATCTAAATTACTTAACATTTTTATTAGAAAGTAAAGATAATGTATACCTTTGGCAGGTGGCTCATTAGCTTCTGGTACCAAAGGTAAGGGTTGGCATCCCGTCTCTTGCGACAAAAATTAATTCAATTGTATTGGCTAACAATCGAATTGAAATAAGTGTCAAAGTGCGTATTAAGTGTTAAATAAATTATTGAAACAACAACCCTGTGTTGTCTACTACATTTAATTCTCTGAGACATTCTGTCTACGACGAAATGTCTGATCTTTTCATGTTCTTGAGAGCGAGTTTGAAGCCGCATACAGGAACAGATAAATTGTCTAGTACGAAAATAGGGCCCCATTTGGATTAGAGTGAACCAGAAACAAGTTCTTTCTGCAACAAAATATCCGTTCTTATTCGTACGGTCCATGTGATCGTCGCCAGGCAATACAATTTTATCTGCAACGAAAAAAACGTCAGACCCAGTTACCTATTTAAAAGCATGTTTATTACGCTCGATGTATACAGGAACTGTTCTAGGCAAGGCAATGTCAGATATTTCTTCTCATAAAGAAATATTTTCTGATGTGCATTAATCAAAATATTTTAAAATTGTCACTGCACACACAAAATTCGTTTCAATCACTGACAAAATTTTCTTGCCTTATTAGGAAAAGATATACACTCGTCCACTTCGCAGACAGAGTGTCTGTTACGTTTATGACCCATGTTGACGGGAAGCATCAATTTAATTAATTTTAATAATTATCTTATTTTTTTTCTTTTTTATTCATCGTCTAATATTTTTTCTTTTTTTTTTCTCTAATTTAAGGTGGAAAGAACTTACAAATCTCGAATCGTCAATAGAATTCTGTGAAGAAGTTGGATTTCCTTGTCTCGTAAGACCTTCCTATGTGCTAAGTGGAGCAGCAATGAATGTCGCTCACACCGCCCAAGATCTTGAACGTTACCTTAAAAGTGCTTCTGAAGTAAGCAAAGAACATCCTGTGGTTATTTCGAAATTTCTTCTCGAGGCCAAAGAGATTGACGTGGATGCTGTGGCTTGTGATGGCATTATCCTATGCTTGGCTGTTAGTGAGCACGTGGAAAACGCCGGCGTGCACAGCGGCGATGCGACCCTTGTTACGCCACCTCAAGACATCAATCCACAAACTTTAACTAAAATTATGGTCATCTCCAAAGCACTTGCTAGTAATCTTCAAGTTACTGGTCCTTTTAACATGCAGTTAATCGCTAAAGTAAGTTAAAATTTTATTTTAATTGTCTAATAAATTCTAATATTGTCTTGTTTTGTCCAGGATGATGAATTGAAAGTGATAGAATGCAACGTTCGCGTGTCACGTTCGTTTCCTTTCGTTTCGAAAACACTCGACCACGATTTTGTTGCTATGGCCACGCGAGTTATTGCTGGCGAGAAAGTCGAACCAGTCGATGTTCTTCGAGGTGCAAGACCTGGTGTCGTTGGAGTCAAAGTTCCTCAATTTTCCTTCTCAAGACTTGCTGGTAAGTTTATTAATTTCTATTATACTGAACAATTGACAAAGGAACAGCATATCTATTTGACATTTCACAAAAATCTATCTGATTTCTTTATTATTTAAAAAAAAAATAATAATACAGGATATTCCATCTAATATCTCTTATAAAAACAAGATACAGTTGTTCTCCATTTGCTAGATAGATAAATTTTAAACAAGATGAAGAGATTCTGCCTATTGATTATTTATATATAGTTGGTCTATTTAGATTTGTTGCTAATTGCTCTGGGGCCTACATCTTGTGGGTACGTGGATGGCTACCCCGAGCTGCCCGAGCTGGGAAAGGCAGTCCTTCAGTTCTTTGTATGCCTATCTCTTCCTTCCTTCTTCTTTTCAACAGGCGTCAGACCGTACGACGGGCCGGCCTGTCCTATTTCTTCCGGTCGCAAAAACGCTTGATAGGGTTGGAGGGAAATAGTAAGGTCCGCCGACCCCGCATCGCAGGAAAAAGAAGAAGAAGAAGATAGATTTGTTGCTAATTAGAAAATATTTCAAACATATTTATATACATATACCGGAATAGATTATAACAAGCGGTTAAATTAATTTAATGGCTATTCTCTAGGGTTGAAAATATAAATCATTGTATATTTAATTTTTTTTTTTTTTTTTTTTTTTTTTTAATTTCTACATCTCTCAACAGAGACAAACTCCAATTACAGAGAGACGGAGGAGACATTGGCAATGTTTGAAAATTTTCATGGCAAATGGGATTTGAACCCGAGCTGGGTGGGCAACTCTAGATTCGTAATCCGCAGCTTATCCGATTAGCCACGAGCCTCCTCGTATATAAATATAATAATGTCATTAATATATTCAACGCAAAAAATCATAACTGGACTGAAGTTAGAGCATATGTGGACCCTAGAACACAAGGAGTGTAAGGGACATTTTCTAAAATTTTCAGTTTTGAAATTATGGTAATTAGAAATGTAATCTTTTGAGTGGTAAAGAAATCTAAGTTGATTCCCTCACTTAGTGGAGCGCCCCTTCTCCAACTAACAGGTGTAGTGTGTGTTTTTCAAACTTTAACTTTGATTTACCCAAAACATATAAAATTGCACTTGTTAGACCCCTTGTGTTCTAAGGCCCAAAAATGTACAAAAACGGGAAAAGATCAATCAGAGAGATTTCATTTTTGGCTCCTCTGGGCATCACTTCAGCTGATCTCTCCAGCCAACACTTATGCTTATATAAAAGTTGATTACTTTAAACATTCTTTGTTATCATGAGTAAATTATTAGATGAGATGGATATGATATGCAAATATATTTTAGTGATAATGCTTTTTATATCTTAAAAGTAAGATCTTATTATTAAATAACAAAAATGTATTTCTCCACCGATTAAAAATTCCCAACAACAATTTGAAATATTAAATTCTCACAAGAATATATTTTTTTATAAGCAAAATTTAACCAATGTGAAAAAAAATATTTAACATTTTAAATCAAATTAATTAACTGACTAACAAACAAAAGAAAAGGGTCAAATGAGATTATCTGGTTAAAATTTTTTCCAATAAATATTAATAAATTTAATTTAAATAAAAGGTATTTAAATAGTTTTTAAAAATTTTAAAAACGAACATGCGCCATTGTCCATTGTTGTAATAAAACTTCTGAGCCAATCAGAGAACGGCAAATGGCGTCTACTTTATTGTTGCCTTGCCATCCATTTAGCGTGGACAATACTTAGCAAATTAATTTCATTAATCATATTTTTTTACTATGTGATTATATCTATGGTGAGAAATCTTTATTTTTTATCATCATTAATATATATAAATCAAATATTTTGTTTAAACATCATCATAATTTTAATGCTATATTTATGAAATTTAACCTATTTTTTTTTCTTTACTTGGATTATTTTAACTAAAAATAATTATTTGTTTTTAATATCTATAAGCATCAATCAATATTTGTCTAAAAAACACCTAATGATAAAATTAATTAATTTTCAGGTGCTGATGTTATGTTGGGGGTGGAGATGGCATCCACCGGCGAAGTAGCCTGCTTTGGGGAGAATAGCTACGAAGCATATTTGAAGGCGCTTCTCAGCACAGGCTTCCAGATACCCAAGAAATCAATTCTTCTATCTATTGGCAGTTTTAAGGTAAATAATAAATTATACAAGAATCTTTTTTATTATTTATTTAACAATATGATCACTTATAATAAATAATCATCAAATAAAACGAATATATGACACAAACACTTTGCACATTTACATTTCAGATCTTTTATAAAACGATATTTATAATAAAATAAATATATTGGGAGTGAGTTCTTGATAGTAAAATTAGTAATAACTTAGCTTGAAAATTATTGCTATTATCTTTTCTGTTTACTTTTTATCTTAAAATTTTTAACCTAAAAATTAAATATAATTTTACATTTTTTTTTAGAAAAGAAAATTTTAATTGTTTTTGAAAATTTTTTATTGGTTTAATATCTAATCGTTGCCTTTCTGCATTAGTAAGAATAAATTGCAAACGATTTTTTTTTTCATATTGACTTTCGGCTAGAATCTATATATATATAATTTACATATTAATCGGTATGGATATTTCGATCCCAGGAAGATGGAATCATCTTTAGTATAAGCATCAGGTTTGTAAATAGGCCCACATTTCTAGCCAATATGTTAATAAAAGTGGCCATGAATACAAATTGATTATAAAATTTCCATCTACTTTAACATATTGGATAGGAATATGGGTCAATTTGCAAAACATTCGAAACTTGTACTGAAGATGATTCCCTGGGATCGAAATATCAATAATACGCAAATTATATATTTTTTTTCTGGCCGAAAATCCATATGAAAAATTAATCTTCCTAATCGATAATTGTAAATAAATAATAAAATATGAAGAACAAAACATTTCATATACCGTAGCTATATAAAATTTATCATTTTACAAAAAACGCAATATTTCATTTAAAAATAAAAATAATATTATTAAGTAACTCAGTAATTTTACAAAACTCATTCTATATAAATAAATATTTTATATATACATTTATACACTTGAATAATTAATTTTTTTGTTATTTTCAGCATAAAGTTGAACTTCTACCATCTATAATAGCTCTACGAGAAATGGGCTACAATCTCTACGGATCTATGGGTACAGCCGACTATTACAAATCACACGGCGTTACGGTGAGTAATTATATTACATTACTAGCTATAAATCGGATGATTCAAATTCTTCTAATTTGATATTTTCTCGATGAACGTCCACTTGAATTTTATGTTCTTTTTTGGAAATTGTTTTTATAAAAAAGTCTCTATCTTCTCTTTTTTCTTCATCATGGAAAGAGTTTCCATTCGGAATAAAATCAGTTTCACTTTCCTCTTCTAAACTAAAAGGACTCGAATTTGATTTAATGCTAATTCTTGAAGCAGCCCGACGGGCACTCACTTTATTAGGAAGGAAATTATTTATATTCACTTTATCCGGAGTTAAATCTTTTATATTTGTTATTTTATTTGAGATTCTATCTCTTTCTGCTGGGTTAGTTTTTTCTATTAACGGTGCTATTCCGGGGGCTGGTCCTAATCCAAAATTTTTAGGAGTCAATGGTTGTCCAATTGTTTCTTTTATTTTTGAGATAGTTTGTAAACTATTTTGACCAATATTATCCGGGAAATTTTCTTCAATTAATAGTGTAGATAAACGTTCTGCGTGTAATAAATATAAACTTGCTTGATTGATCGCCCTATATTGTAAACTTCGTTTTGCCATTTCGATAAAATGAGGAATAAATAATTCAAGTAATTTATAACGGCGAATTTTATCAGATTTTTTCGCATAACCATCCTAAAATATAATTTCAAAAATTAATATAAATAATATTATGAATTATTATAGAAAATACAGTCGGGTTAGAACAGGCTCAATTAATCAAAAACACACAGGCGATATGTTTCACAATCATTTATTAAATTTATTGTGAAAAAGCTAAAATTCAAGTTAATAAGAAATATATCCTGGTAATTTTAAGAAAACATTAAAACAGACTTTCAATTAGACAAACATACACATTAATTTTTCGTGCTTATCTGACAAAATAGCTGTGGTTATAATACGCTTTATCTTTCTTTAGAATTCGTGAATCTAAAAAAATTTTGTCGACATTTTTTACTTTTAAAAAAAAAAAGCTACTCCCCTCATATTTCTTATAATATACATACCGTAATTGCAATGGAATCAACTGAAAAGGAACGCTCTCTTGGTTCTTTCATTTTTATTCGTTCCGTCTCGATTTGTCGACGGAAGTTAATTCGCCATTCAAGTCCAGGATCATGTTTTTTAACTTCCTGCCATACACCACTACTTTCCTCTTCTGATTCCGAACTTAAATAATCTTCCGAATCACTTATTTTATTTTTGTTTTCATTTGCCTAAAAAAAAAAATTTAAAATACAAATTAACGTCTAATTATTTCAAAAATAAATAATTATTAAAATTACCTTTGCATTTTTTTCATTATTTGGAAATTTAGTATGAACCAATTTTAATGAATTATCTACCGAAATAATTTCATAAATGGCTTTAAAATCTAATACTGGGTAAAAATCATCAACATAATGAATATTACGAATTGCTTGAAGTACATGAATTAATATATTTTCTTGTATTTTAAAAAGATAGGCTTGAACTTTTCTTAAATTGCCTCTAGGAATACTCTCAAATAAATCTCTATGTCTCAATATAAAATCAGGGAGTAAAGACTTTTTTAAAGAACGGTATATTAAATTTAAAAAGTCCTTTAATGCTTTTCCTAATTGATTTTCTTTCCAACTAACGAAATTATGTTCCGCTTGCCAAAATAATAATGTTCTAATATGATTTGGCTGAAGTCCTAAGGTATCATCATTTAACTGCTCTAAGAATCTCTTATAAATAGTCAATGTGAAGAGATAACATCGAAGATGTTCATGCGATAGACTAGTTTCTAAAATCCTTTCCGCTTTTGGAAACGCCAGTTGCCATTCCAAATGGAAACGTTCGTTTCCCCCACGACAAGGCATTCGGCCCACTGGATAAAGATAACAGCCGTAGCTTGAAACTTCATCTAATAAATAATCATTGGGCCAACTTGTATGACCAGATTCACTTTGAATATACTTTCTTTTACGTTTGATAAATTCCATTGCTATTTTTGGCCATTGAGCGCAAAATAAAGCTGGAGTAATTTTACATTTGATTGTAAGTCGATCTGTACCAGAATCTTTCCGATCACAGATAATATCACATCCCTGAGTTTTGGCTTCGTTTATAAAGATATCTTCAAAGCCCATAGAGTCACCGACTTTTTCAACAAATTCATCAATAAAAAATCGCATGAAAATAAATGAATCGCCGTAATATTTTGTTTCGAATAATTCTTGTTTGTTATTTAATTTTACTGAGGTTGTTTTAAAGAAACATTCCGCTGGCCATTCCCCCGGTAATAATTTCCTACCAAAAAGTCTTCTTTCATCCAATTTTTGGGGTTTTGCAAATGTCTTTATTCTGGTATACCCATAATCGGTTTCCGAACTACTTGGCGTAACAACTTCCGGCTCCTCAACAGGACTCTTTATAGATTTTCTAATAGGTCGTGGTTTATGATGATAATTTTGATTTAAAAATGCTTGAACTTTTAAATTATTATTTGGTTTAATTATTCCACTTAATTTCCTCTCTGATTCTGTAACGTTCGGTGTCGGTTCTATTGATGTATTTGAAATTGAAGATCTTGCCGGCCCGAACGATTTTTTTCGAAAAGATGGACCTCGGGATGGCAATGCAGGCACTTCATTAGGATTAGCAACATAAACTCGAGGAGATTTGATTAACTCAAGTCTGGCAGAAAGTTCTTGAATGAGATTAGATCCCTCCCCTGTGTAATCGTTTTCTTCTTTTTCCTCAGCATGCCCATTTTGAAGAATCTTTGTTTCTCCATCTTTTTTTGAACTAGATGATTCCGATATTTCGGACTCTTCGGATGTCTCAGAGCCTCTCCCAGAACCATTCAAATGGTCATAAGTGACTTCTTCTTCTATATTATGTTCATTTAAATATTTCTTTCGTAAATGATCGAAGCTTGAACGTGGGCTGTTAACGATACTCCTCAGTTTCATAAAACCTTAAACAGAGAAAAAAAAATATAAATTATTTTTTTAATTTTTTGATCAAATCTATTGATTAATTAAAGTCACATTATCTGAAGATTGCAAATATTTAAATTGAGGCCACTTAATTTTCATAATTGCATCTTAAATGATTCTTGAATTTTTTTTTTTTTTTTTGCTATTCTCCGTCTTATCGCTTAATTTCTTAGTTAAGAAATGTGAATAATTAATTATCTTTGCAATAAACAATAAAACAATAAAGATAACATTTTTTAAGCATATTACTTGGCCTTTGATTAACAATTAACATTAAAAAAAAAAAAAAAATTGATAACAAAATCTTTTTTTCTAAAATTTATTTATTCATTTCGATTAAATTTTCAAAAAAATTATTTTTTCTGTTTCACAATATTTGAATATTTGATAGGAATGCAAGGGCGGATCCAGAGATGTTTCTCGGGGGGGGGGAATTTGGTGTGACTCGTCGCACAGCACACTATTTTTTCTTAATTTCGGTAATATAAAGGCGCATTCTGTACTTGTTGGCCAGAAGAATATAAATACAAATCAAATTTTTTAAAATTTTACATTAAAAATACAAGTTTTTTTCGAAAAAAAGGTCATTTTTTTAAATCTCGGGGGGGGGTAATTACCCCCCTTGTATCCGCTCTTGTAGGAATGTGATAATTATAACAAATTAAAAACTGAGCATTTTTCGTCAACAATTAATTTTCATACTGGCACTTTTTAATTTTTTAGTGATTTTGTTGTTAACCCATATTTTAGAAATAATGAACTACTCTCAATAATATAAATAGATTTAACCAAAGTGTTAAACGATACAAAACAATACTTTAAAAATTAACACTATTTAAAGTTCAGGAAATCTCAAATGAGCAACGCAGTTAGTCGTCTTTTCAATTTTAGTTCAAATGCAAAGTGCCAGGGCCAACGTTTCGGTCGCGTAGAGGACCATCATCAAAGGGTCCAAGCCATTGTCAATTTATTATTCCTCTTGGTTATATTGGCCAAAGAAATTATTAATAATGCTTATTGCATTATTAGATACAGTGTGTTATTATGGACTGAGAGTGAGTCAAATTGAAAAAAACGACTAGCTGCGTTGCTCATTTGAGATTTCCTGAACCTTAAATAAATCATATTATCAGCTATACACCTCAATTAACTAAAAAAACACATTAACTCAAATAAATTGAAGGCATTCTCATTTGCTAATTCACAGAGACACCCACATATTCATCATGATTCCCTCACACATATACACTGATTCACTGAGCGATCTACACTACCCGGGGATTCATCTCCCCCTCCCCTACTCGGCTTATAACTTAATTTACTAAAATCAAATATTTAAAAAATTAAATGTAGGTGGAAAGCCGCAAAGTAAATAATGGAATGCAAAAAATATAATTTTGAGTTAAATTTTCATGAAATATAGTAAGAGACATTAATCGTAGTTTATTTTTTTTATTTAATAATCAATAATACAAAAATGTTACTAACTACAATACAATTACTTGCTACTATTTTTGCAGCCTTCATTCACAGTGATTGCAATACACAGGGGAACAAAAAAGACCTTTTTTTATTGCCGGGCCATTTGAAGCTATTTCTGGGTATTTGGGTAGCGCTGATTCCAAAAATGCTATCAGTTTTGCCCCATCTAGTTTTAGAGCTATAGAGAAAATTAAATTTTAATAGAAAATGTGCTCAAAAGCGGCTCTTATTTTGAATTACCTCGATTTTTTTTAAGGTGACACCCCGTCAAGTTTCACCCCAATCGTAGGTCATTTAGACGTGCTGCAAACGGCTAAAAGTTTAGAAAAATCAAATTTTTCAAGTTTTTTTTACTTTGGACGCCCCTAATACAATTTTTCTGATCTCAGAATGCAAAAAACATATTTTTACGATATTCTATAGTTCCTTAGCTTTCCAAAAATTATTCATCCTTGAAAATCTGTTAATAATTAACGAAATTATAAACAAAACAGTTATCAAAGTCTGCTAAAAAAAAAACACTTTTAGGCACTTTGCTTATAGGAGTAAACCTAACTATTAGATCTATATATATATATTTTTAACTATTTTGTTAATAATTTCGTTAATAATCAACATACTTTCACGAACGAATGCTTTTTGGAAAGTCAACGAAGTTTTTTGCATTCAGGGTACAGAAAAATTGAATTAGGGGTGTCCAAAAGTAAAAAAAAACTTGAAAAATTTGATTTTTCTAAACTTTTAGCCGTTTGAGCACGTCTAATGGGCTGAAACTTAAAAATTATATGTATTATAACTCTCTGCATATTTTTAAGGAGTGTCGCCTTAAAAAAATCCAGGTAATATAAAATTAGAGCACATTTTCTATTAAAATCTAATTCTCTCTTTAGCTCTAAAACTAGACATGATCGCTACCCAAGGAATAGTTTCAAATACTCGGTCAGCAAAATCACTCTTCCCCTGTGTTATAGTTACATTTTTTGTATTATTAATTATCGAATAAAAAAATAAACCACGATTAATACCAATAATATCTTTTATTTCTTTTATTATACGACTTCCATCTACAGGCCTAAAAAAGGTTTATCCCTCTCAAGATGCTTTTATTTACACAGCCTAAACTACAATACTTCTATTTATTTTTAATATAAAATCTAAACTCGATCCTTTGTTGTCCCGAGGGGCCCGGGGCCCCTTATACGCCCCTGATAGAACTTCTCTATATTCCAATTTCTCCCACGCTAAATTTTTTATTCCTTTATTTCACCTCGTTGCCACTCCCACTCATTTGACAATCAACCAAAGATAAAACTAACTAAATTAAAATCACATAGAATTTTATTAATGAACTTAAATTCTGAATCAATCTCTTTTTCCTCGTAATATCTTAATTATAGAAAACTTGAGAATTTAATTTAAACGTAATAATTTATCTATTAATCAATACCGGGAGAAGAGGTTTCCATCTGCAATTGATAGACTTTTCCGTCTCTGACGATACTATAGGCGACACCTTCGGGTGCGTCAATCACATCGACGTTGTCGTGAACGATCACAGTTTCCGGGTTGATCAACATTTCAGTGTAATTTTTATTAAGTCCATGCAGGTGTTTGAATCGGACATGTTTTCCAACAAGTTCGCCTAGTTTGCTTGTTGAGATGGCATGTTTAAATTGGTCACTTAGTTTTCTGTTCCAATTCTCGCCTTCTGAGCTTACACTGATGTTATGCCTCAACCATTTGACATCCCTAAAAAAGATAGATACGTTGCGTTTTTTTAAACGAGATAAAAATAAAATTATAATTAAATCCAATATTAATTAAAGAAATGATGATGTTGGATCAGAGTTGGGCAAGATACTAAAAAAAGGGTCTAAATTAATTTTTGGGTATCTCGACTCCCAAAAGATACTTTTTTTTAGATATTTTTCGGGAAATATTTGTTCTAGGTCTAGTGGCCCTTCTGGCTACACGATATTAATTACCAGATAAGCGCGTTTTTTAAGTATTCTTTGAAATAATCACTGAATTTGTGATAGACTTTGTTTGCAAGTTAAAACGCCATATTTACAAAACCCTATGTGCCTATGCTCCGAAATACCTCCTAATAAATACTGTAGCTATTTGAAAGCACGCAGTTTTAGCCCTTAGCGAGATGATTAGTTTATTAAATTAGATAAGCCAGAATATTTGTTTAGAGGTTTGCACTCTTCGGAATTTTTTTTGCAATTTTCACATGTATGTCGCTTGTTATTTTGTCTGTTTTTGCTTTTTAAGTAAGGCCGGTAGCTTATCAATTAACTTATGTGATATAGTTTAATAGAAAAGATAGCTTCGTTCTCCATTTCTTGGATTGGTTAAATCATACTAGGATATTTCATTTTTATTTATATTTTTTTATAAAATTTTGATCAGGGCCGGATCTAGGGGGGGGGGGGCATGTGCCCCGGGCGGCAGATATCAGGGGGCGGCAATTAAAGAAAGATTTACTAAAAAAAAGGTAAAATGATATGAATTTTGTATAAAAAATTTTAAGGAGGGGCGGCAAATTAAATTCTTAGTTCCGGCCCTGATTTTGATCTACAGTATATAAAATTAGTTTTCATTTTGAAAATTAAAAATCTTTATTTAATGTTTACTTTTATTTTCCCTATCACTGATAAGAAAGAATAGGTTTTGACATCACAATTGACGGTTTTATTAAAAAAACTCAATCAGATATTTCATGATAGAAACATATGATATGTGCTTTATGATATGATAATATTAAAAAAAATTCTACTTGTTACAGATCTAAAGTATTGGGATATATTTGCTAACCTTTCCCTTAGAAAAAGCTCGAAAATTTTTGCCTTTTTCATGTTGGGGATTTTTTCAATTTTCATTTTACAATAATTCCGTTTGTCATTCCTTATTCTTTATATTCCAGCTACACACGTAAATGCAAACTTGACAAGCATGCACGTGCAATCTTTTTGTACAAGCAAACTGTTGCGTATGTAGGAGAATTTTGCGCAAACATTTTAATTATGCAGCTAATTTTCTCTTCTTGCCCTAATTGGTAAAATAAAACTAATCTTTGGTTAGTTTTAATTAGAGTTCCTTTTTGCCTCCCTCTATATTTTTGTCTAACTCTTGGAGTTACCAAGTTGAAGTCCCTCTCGAGACGAGGGACAACATTCCCCCCCCCTGAAGGGGGCCTTCATCTCTTAGCCTAGCTATCTCGAAATCTAGATTGATTAAAAATAGATAGATATTGATATTATTTGGGAATGACTTAAAAAATAGATTATTTACTGATTATATCAACATATTTAAGTATATTTGTTGCCTTCATTAAATTACTTGACCTATTTGTGAGATAATTAAAAAAAAATTGATTATCAGGTTTTTGAAAGAATTTATAATATAAAACAAAAATAAAAAATAATTGCTTCACAATTTGGAAACAACTGAGAACATTAAATGCAAAATTTTCGAGATATTCCCAGTGCTGGGTACTTGAAGTTCCAAATTTTATTTGGGTCAGTGCTTTTTCTAAATAGAGCGTGCACCAGATTAAACAAGACTTATATAATTAATAAATAATAAACTACACCTATATCACAGAGGAATTCTTCAATTCAAGGCAAGAAATCTTGTAATTAATATTTATTTTATCAAAGGGCACAAAAAAATAGGTACCGCGGGAGTCGAACCCCGGTTCTTCCAATTTGTACTCGGCACGCCCTACCTCTATACCACAGCATGACGAGAAATTAGGGATTAGCCGCGAAGACGTTCTATTGAAATCTAGAGATAGAGCATACCGAGTACAAATTGGCAAATCTGGGGTTCGACTCCCAGCGGTAACTACTTTTTTTTCTGTTGAAGTTAATAAATATAAATACAGTTTATAAAACAAAAAAATGCATTTAAGCTTGTCCCTGGATCGAAGTTAATCTATTAAAAATGAAGGCCAGATAAAAAATTTCATTATTTCTTTATTTGTTCCAAAAATAATTTCTTTAGAAATTCCACACATCCGAATGGCATTTAATTTTAATATCTACCGTAAATACAAAATATCCGTGAAATATAATTTTGTTTTATTAAAAACCAACTGGTTATCTCTATGATGTCTTTTTTTATGATAACAAACAATTCTTATCAGAGAACTACATTAGTTATTGTATGATCACTTTGTCCCTGAAATGAAGTTCAAAGCCAACTTTTTCTTATTCTATAAAATAAAATGATAATAAATAAAATTACCTTTCGAAATTTTCAAAAAACTGTATCGACATGAGTATATTATCCAAAACAAATTCTTCTAATTTATTATGCAGTTCATTTCGCATTCTGCTTAATTCCGTATCTTCTATTATGATTTGAATCGGTTGGATATTCGGAGTCTCCTTATTCTGGGACCGCTTTCGATGGCCAGGCATTCCTTAAACATATAAACAGAAACCAAAATATAATTAGACAATCATTCAACATTATTGCAAATTCAATGAAGAAGCCACCTTCAAATTTTTTATTCTCTCTTCTCTATTCCAGTATAGGGGTAGATACGAAAAATCTTCTGTGAGTAAATTTAAAAAAAAAGTCCCCAGGGGAACATTCAAGTCTACTAATTAGGGAAGGGAAGGCGAGGATCGGCCGAGGTTCTTATAGATAAAAACAACGGAGTTCCAGACTAAATGCGAAGCTTACTGAAGGCAGGCGGTGTAGCTGGTTAATTTATTATTTTTCAAAACCATAGTTGAGAAAAAAAAAGAAAATTCGTTTATAAACAATGAAATATTTTTTTCTGAAATTTGAAATACGAATTAGGCACTAATAAATAACACAGGCCTGTGTTTTTCCAATTTTTTAAAAATATCTCAAGTTTGCTGGCTTAACTCTATATTTTTAGGTGTACTGACCAATGTCCGTGGTTTTTTTCCATCACGTAAGGTTTTTCTACAAAAAGCAACGAAATAATGCAATTTCATGTGTTGCATGACACTCAACCTTTATTTAATTTTATTTCTCATAAAATTAGAAAAAAAATCACATAATGCGAATTCAACACCATTTACTGTATGATCTGACCAATCTGTGTGTTTATTCGTCTTCATGATGGCTCATTCTTCTCTTTTTGAAGCTTCTTTTACGGCTTTCTCGTTTGTAGATTTTGTCCGGTAACTCCCATTTCGGCATCCATCAGTAGTCAGCAATCATATTAATGTTCCATCGTCCTTGATTCCTCCTTTCACGTCTTGGTGAAATCTTCCACCCTGTTCTTCACTCAGGGCTCCGTCAGGGAAGTAGTTAAGATGGGAATTCAGCAAGTGATGTTTCAAACTCATCGAACTACCCAAAGTTTTCAGTTTAGTCAGCATATTCTGTACAAAGAACATGTAGTTAGGATCCTTACGATTTCCTACAAACTTGAATGAACGGCCCACGAACATGCTCAATCTGGCTTCTCACATCCCTCTACCGAAACCTCTTTTTCACTTGCTCGTGCAGGTCTCATAGTCAATTGGAAATGAAACATAACATGTAAAATACCAGTTTGATTTTAGAAAACAATTGGTGTATGTATTTACTCCTGAAGGGAAAATCGCCCTATATTAGTATAGCAAGTTTGGTTTATAAAACGGTACGTAATGGAATTTTTTCACTATTTTTTCTGAATTTAGCACTCGAAAATTCATAAGAATCACCCTTTAGATTTCAAACAATTTTTACATCGCAGGCCTGTGTACAGTGGCGTCATTTCAACTTTTTCTTGGGGGGGGGGGCAAACATTTTTTTTTCTTAAAATTTACTTACAAATGGGTACTCAAATTTGGCCAAAACATATTTAATTTAATTAATTGTTTAATTTTTTGTACAGTTTGTATACTCGTAGATGTATTTTGAAGTATTTTATTTAGAATAATATAAAATTTTATAAAAATCAGAGCCCTTGGGGGGGGGGGGGCCCTGACCCCCCAAATGACGTGTAATTGTTAGCACGATATATGCCTATATACCGGTATATATGTCAATCAGTCTTGAGATTAATTTGTGTGCTGGTCGATAGTAATTATAGTAAATAGTAAATTTTCTTTGAGACTAATTGAATTTAAATTGAATAAAAGCCTTTTCTAATAAGATCTTATTGTTTATCGCAAGTAATACAAGAAAATTTACTTTAATTAATTTATAAATAAACATACTTTCTATAAACATTTTATTTACAAAGATTTTACAAATGTTTTTAATAAAACCAGTGTTTTACATTTATATTTCTATATTTGTAGTTTCTATCTTTAATACAAATAACATTAGAAAATTTTTCCTTTTCATACAATTTAAAATTTTTGTAAATTTAATTTAAGGTGATATTTTGATAAAATGGTGGATGCAGTCCAAATAAATACAATTAAATAAAATAAAAACAACTTGTGTTTTCTTTCTTGGACGAAATGTGACAGGTAGTATGTCGTTTTTTTGGTATAATTATTAAAAATCGATAAATTTTCAATAATATTTATTTTACAGGGGCGCTAACATGTTTCGGCCACCATGAGAGCCATCAGCGCACCTGTAAACCAAAAATAAATATTATTGAAAATTTATAGATTTTTAATAAATATACTAAAAAAACGACATACTACCTGTCACATTTCGTCCAAGAAAGAAAACATAAGTTGTTTTTATTTAATTTAATTTAAGGTCTTTTTTTAAATTGATTGGTGCGGTATCCAATTCAATTGAAAAAAAATTCTTAGCATGGGCTGGGATGCGAACCCGCGACCCTTGGTACAAATGTCCAGCATGCTAACCACTTCACCAAGACCCGAGGGCATTTTAAATATATGATCTTCTTGTTAGAGCCTATATTCAAACTACTCTGTTTATTGCGAATTTTGTTTTATTTGATATTTATTTAATCCAATCTTAAGTCAGGAAAAAAATCCAACTCAATTAAGGAATTTCTAAATTCGCCTAATTAGATATTATAATTTGATCGCTCAGGGGCCCACATCTTGTGGGTACGTGGATGGCGACCACGAGCTGCCCGAGCTGTCCTTCAGTTATTTGTATGTCTGTCTCTTCCTTCCTCTTTACAACAGGCGTCAGACCGTACGACGGGCCGGCCTGTCCTATTTCTTCCGGTCGCAAAAACGCTTGATAGGGTTGGAGGGAAATAGTGAGGCCCGCCAACCTCGCATCGCGGGAAAAAGGCGAGGACAGAAGAAGATATTATAATTTGAATTTAATTTTTATTGAACAAAATATTAGAAATTGCCCACACTTAACTACAAATTTGACAAGCCTGCATGAATAAACAAAACTGAAATTAGAATATTTTAATATATTTTAACTATCTGCATATTTCTAAGGGGTGATGGCTTAAAAAAATCTTGAAAATTCAAAATTAGAGCCACTTTAGAGCAAATTTTATATTATAAAATTTATTTTCCTCTAAATCTCTAAAACTATGCCTGAGGGGGAAAAAACTGATGGTATTTTTTAAAACAGCGCATATACGCAAGAATAGCTCATAATATTCCAGAAAAAAATTCGCGGATGAACAGTGTTATTCATGAAACAGTTTATTAAGATATCTTAATGAATTGTAAAATTTAAATGTGTTTATTACATTTTATTTTTTAAATTCTTTTAAATATTTTTTATGCGCCCGGGTCACTGCGCCCCTTGACCAGCTGCGCCCCCCGCATTGCGTGGTCTGCGGGGGTGTTATTTACGCCCCTGGAAAATAGCTACTATTTCATTTGAAATACGGAATTTTTTGATACGATTATTTTTTTTTTTTTAAGTTTGTTGACTTAGTATTTGATTTATTATTAGTGATGGACAAAGTTTGACAGGTTGACATCATTCAAATAAATGATTACTTTCGTTATCAATCTGGTCACCTTAATCCTTTATTATTTAAAAATAATAAAATACGTAAGAAAAAAAAAACTTGAAATAACTCACCTATAAGTCATTTTTTCTAGTAAACTTGTCTTAATGATAAGAAATTAATTTATCTATGTAGTTGTCTTAACTATTAAATATTAACTACTTTTATCTTTAATAAAGAGAAAAAAATAATAATTGACAGGAATATATAAAATACATTTTAAATAAATAATTATTTATTTATATAAAATTTAATTTAATTATTAAATTTGTTTCATTTGATTAAAGAATTTTTACAATTTGCGTGTGCTGATTGATTAGATTATTTTGCAAAGCCAAATTAAAAATTTCAAACATTAAGGAAGTTATGCTTATAATCCTTAGAGGAAAGCAGCTTAGGTCAAGGGCGGATCCAGAGGTGTTTCTCGGGGGGGTAATCTGGTGTGACTCGTCGCACAGCACACTATTTTTTTTTAATTTCGGTAATTTAAAAGCGCATTCTGTACTTGTTTGCCAGAATATAAATACACATCATATTTTTAAGTATTAATTTTTAAAATTTTACATTAAAAAATAATTTTTTTTCGAAAAATCTGGTGTGACTGGCGCACAGCCCACAACTTTCTCTTACCTTCGGTAATCGAAACTCGTGCACTGTGCTTGTCACACCAGATTTTTTGTGTCGACATGTATTTAGTTTCCTACAGTAGGGTACAATTGAATTCAAGATGTAAAATTTATAAGTATGGGAAAATATTTATATTTTGATACCATGGCAACCATTTCTCCTATCTTTTCTATGGAGTACAAGAGTAAAGTGCTCTTCAGAAGATTTCAATCACAAAATGAGAATATACATTTTATAGAGAATCTAAAAAATAATTGATTTTTGAATTTAAAAAAAAATCGTTGGAGCAAATTTTGAGAAAATCGAAAAAAACTGAAAAAGTGAATCAGTAAAGTACTAGTACTTTTTGGTCGATTTTGTTCAAAAGCTTCGTGTCACGTCCCATGGGGGTGCCTAACTTAAATATAAAATTTCAACCTCCTAGCTCTTTTCGTTCTTGAGATATTTTGTTCACAGACACACAGACAGACAGACACACAGACACACAGACACACAGACAGACAGACCATGTCGCGAAAACCACTTTTTTGGATTCAGGGGACCTCAAAACGTGAAGATCCATCAAAATCTCGACATCGAATTTTTGACATGAATCCAATACTTTCTCTCTATCTATATATTACATATATACATAGGTAAGAGAAAGTAAAAAAGTATATATTTTTTTTCAAATCTCGGGGGGGGGGGATAATTACCCCCTTTACCCCCCTCCCTTGTATCCGCCCTTGATACAAATCAAATTTGAAACTGAACAAAATTAAACAATTAATCTATATATATAATTCACTAATGTCCGTCCGTCTGTCTGTCTGTCTGTCACGCTCTATTTAGGCAACTTCCCGTTGGAATTTTGAAATGAAATTTTTTATGCATAAAGAGGACCTTCTCGGGATTACAGGAAAATTATTTTCATCCCGAAATCCCCATAACTTTTGAGTTATTAATTTTTAAAGTTACGATTTCTCCCATAGGAAATGTATAGAGAAATATTTAATTATTCTTTTCATTTGTGTATTCCATGAATGTAAACAAATCCTCAAGGCACTGGTTTGGAATAGTAGTAATAATAATTTTCTTTTCATAATTAAGAAGAAAAGGCGAGGGTCCGCCGCAGGCGGCCCGAGCCAGCTGTAGGGGGGTCCAGGGGGCGAAGCCCCCGTCTATATGCAAAGGTGGGCGCCACGGGTTCTCATAAATAAGAAAAGGCGAGGGTCCGCCGCAGGCGGGCCCGAGCCAGCTGAGGGGGGTCCAGGGGGCGAAGCCCCCTGTCTATATGCAAAGGTGGGCGCCACGGGTTCTCATAAATAAGAAAAGGCGAGGGTCCGCCGCAGGCGGGCCCGAGCCAGCTGGAGGGGGGTCCAGGGGGACGAAGCCCCCGGCTAGGCGCGAAGCCCGCCGAAGGCGGGCGACGCGGCTAGTTTATTTAAATATCTTTTGGCCAAATTTGAGTACCTATTTATAATTTTAAGAAAAAAAAAACTTTCCCAAAAAAAAAAAAAATAAATAAAAGCAATTTTGAAATTTTGATTTGAAAAGGATTGAATCTAAAATTAGGATTTAAAATTCGCAAATTCGATTATTTGAGTATTTAGATCTAGATTTTTGTTAATCGGATTGAGGATTCGACTTGGCGGATCTGTGGATTGGATCGCGACCCTTTTTTTTTAATTAAATTTTGCCCATTCTTGACTTACACCTCTAACAACATTATTTAAACATTATTTTCAGAGATATTGAATTTAAATGCCATTTTCTTAATAGGTTTAAATGAAAATTAATATGATATTTAAGATATTCTCCTCATTAGAGGGTTTTGACCTACACTTTGACCATCACGGATTGATTTCAACTTTTTGGAATAGCAAAGTGGGAAGGAAATAACCACTAGTAATAGACTCAATTTTTGAAAGCCAAGAGCAATTCAACCCTAAAATTTAATTCACCCACGTTTTGTTGTCACAACACTAGTTTTGAAGGCAAAATTTAGATATTAAAAAATAAATTATCATGTTTTTTGTTAAAGAGATAAAATTCCTATTCTAAAGACATCTACACTGGTCGAGCTTATCAACAACTTTCATTCAATCAATTATTTTTGTGAGTTTGATGAATGAGGGTTCATACTTCATCTCTTTTGATAATTATATATAAAAAAAAAAAAAAATTAAAACAGGATGGTGTTTGTTTTTCAAAATCTCGACAATATTCTAATAAAAGTCCAGATTTGGGAATATTATTATTATTATGGCAACCTGTCTAGCTTACCCTGTTCCCCCTAATTTCATTAAAAAACTGTTCCATAAATATGAAATAAAAACAAGACTCGTTTTCCGCCCGAATTATTTAAATTTCCTTTGTCGACGTTACGGGGACTAAACGTCACCCATGTTCAGGACAAAGGTGTTAAAAAATTCTTAGCACTGCCTCCTTCAGTTGTTAGATAAGTATATTATAAAATATACTAACATTATAACTTACCTAACAACTGAAGGAGGCAGAGCTAAGAATTTTTTAACACCTTTGTCCTGAAGATGGGTGACGTTTAGTCTCCGAAACGTCGATAAAGGAAAATTAAATAATTCAGACCGAAAACAAGTCTTGTTTTTATTTCATCTTATCTCTGTTTTACGGCCTTCCTCCACATTGTCTTTGATGATGTTTGGACTTACTTCCACCAAAATATAAATATTCGTTTTCTAATATGATAGGAAAATTTAATGAATTAGTACAGTGAGCGCCATAATTAAGTCCCCACCTGGGAGCTAAAGCCTTAAGTATATGGTATATAGTGAAATAATTTTAAATTTGATAAGGTAAATTAAATCATCTGGAGATTTTATTTTACCTTTTCGGTCATTAAAATTATTTCACTATATACCATATACTTAAGGCTTTAGCTCCCAGGTGGGGGCTTAATTGTGACACTCATGGGAAACAATGGATATTTGTTTTGGAAACAATAGACGAGAAAACCTTACCCCTAGACCCAGAGTGGTGTAAAAACACTCCAAAATTTGAACATTTCTTTGAGATGATTGACAGTGCCAAATGTTAAACATAAAACTCCCTTTAACGATTTCAGAATTTATTGTAACTTGATTTCTCGTTTCTTTATTTCTTAACAAAAATCTCCGTGTTTTGACACTTCAATTAACTAACCATTAAAAGAATGATAATCATATCAATATGGAAGAGTAGAGTGTGTGTGACTCACCATCATGCTTGTTCTTGCCCTTTTTCGATTTGCGCACCTTGCGCTCTTTGGACTTCCTCGTCCTTTTCTCTTTTCTGCTCTCCTTTGCACCTCCATTTGGCTTTCCATTGAAATTGCCCATGGAGAGCAGGACATGGACACTTCACTCCTCACCAGACACTTTGTTACTAAGCCTCACCATCTACCAACCTAGTATTCTCTAATCTTATCTAATCAATTAAATGCAATATAATGATTTGACATAACATAGTTTCATTTAATAAGCATGTAAAAATAATACCAGCTTAAGAAAATAATCCCCATGCCACACTTATTGATCTCCATTCAAAAAAAGGAGTTTTCTTCTAAAAAAAAAAATTTTTTAATAAATTGAAATTTTTTCTTTTTTTCTGAGACGTCATGTTCTAGAAATGACATCACCACTTAAGATAACATAGGTATTTACCGATTCTTCTAAAAAAAAAAATTGGAATTTCGTAAAGTAAATAAAAAATTAAAATTTGATAAGGTCTACTTGGAGCAATGATGAGAATTCATTCCTCTCTCTGAGTTTCATCCCTCTCTTATCCTATCATCATCATCAGGATGGTAAACGGGTTTATATGCTCTATACAAGGGCGGAACCAGAGGTGTTTCTCGGGGGGGGGGTAATCTGGTGTGACTCGTCGCACAGCACACTATTTTTTCTTAATTTCGGTAATTTAAAGGCGCATTCTGTACTTGTTGGCCAGAATATAAATACAAATCAAATTTTTAAGTATTAATTTTTAAAATTTTACATTCAAAATAAATTTTTTTTCGAAAAAAATGTATTTTTTTCAAATCTCGGTGGGGATAATTACCCCTTTATCCCCCCCTTGGCTCTATATCCCAAATACTCTTAAGGTGGCCCTAGGCGTTCAATCATTTTGATTCAAAAGATTGAATCAAGCCAGAAAGACCGTCTAGGAACCTGTTTGACGCCTGAGCCAATCATTGGAGGTGATTGATAGAAAGTTTGAATGGCTCAATCATTTGACTCAATCGATTGATCGTCTAGTCCCAGTTTGATCAATCCTTACGTCAGTCATACACCGAGCACAAGTGGAGTTTACCCCGTTCTCCCAAAAAAAGATACAAAACGAAGGCAAAATTGGAGAAAAAAGTCCACAAAGTTCAGAACATGAGTTTGTGAGCCTCATAATAGAAATGAAATGCTCATGAGGGAAGTCATTTCTTAATTTGTACTATTCCTTGGACCAACGTCTCGATGCGTCGTTTCCGCTTTTGTTTTGCCCGTTAACGGCAACCAACGTCAATGCAAGGAAGGCCAAATCGGTGTTGGACACCATGGTTCAAAGCGTCCTTATGACTGATTTTTGATCAAAAGATTGAAGTTGATTAAAGCGTGCATCAATCGATTGACTGCACCGTTTGATCAAAATGATTGATCGTTAGGTCATTAGAATTGAACTCTTTTGTGATTGGTCCATTCTTGGGAACTGGATACATAAAATCCCTTTATAACTCCAATTAGCCAATTTAGTATTTAGAAAAAATTTCTTCACCTTTCTCTTTAAGTTACTCCCATTCTTCCCCAAATCTGTTCTCTTTTGGGGATTTAGATAGTGTTGGTTGCGTACGTTGTGGATCATTTATTTAGTTTTGTTGATTATCTTATCATCAGTTTTTTTACATATAAATTGAGAACGGGATTAGCCTAGTGGATAAAGCAGTTATGCTTATAATCCTAAGAGAAAGAAAACAGGAACTCATACTCCCATCAAACTTCCCTGTCCGTTTCTGAAAATCTATACATATAATAGCGGAGTGTCTGTCTGTCCGCCGCGATCTGCTCCAACTTTCTGTTGGAATTTTGAAATGAAATTTTAGAGGACATTATGGAGAGTCGAGGAAAATAACAAATGGGAAGGTTCAAAATATTCCTAAAATTGGAAAAGTATTAAGTTCCATCTCGTCTTATGAAAAATTAAAACCAATTAATTATAATAAATAAATAAATCTCTCTAATGAAAAATTTTAAAAACTATCCGCTTCGCCCGCCAAAGGCGGCTAGTCTGGAGGGGATCTCCAGTGAATGGCTTTTGAACAAAGAAAGCATACTGATGCCCTAGATAGTCTGGAGATCCTGGGTTCATTTCCCATACAATCATTTGCCTCTCTAACAAAGAATTCGTCATAAAGGATTAAAAATAATCCTGACCTTAATCAACTTTTTATCTTAGATATTTGTTATTATCTATTTTTACTTTTTTATTCTGTACTCTTGCTAAAAAAAATATATATATATCTAGGTAATATTATTGACGTATTCATTATTTGTTGTAAATATTTGTCTTCAGTAGTAATCCTTGATAATAAAAATAAAGATAAAAATATTTTAGAGTACTTGATTACCATTATTTTGCCTTTTTTTTTATGTTTTCAAAAATTTCAAATATAATTTTTAAAATTCCACTGACATCTTGTGAGTACATGGTTGGCGATCATGGATTACCGGAACTAAGTTCATCTCCCATATGCCAATCTTCTCCCTCCCTCAGCAAGCGCCAGGTAGCATCTCTTTTTAATAGACTCACCTCGTATCGTAATACGTGTTTATTGACAAAAAATCTGGTCTGAGTTAATGCATAGCACCAGGGCCGGATCTAGGGGGGGGGGGGCAGTGGGTGCATGTGCCCCGGGCGGCAGATATCAGGGGGCGGCAAAAATTTAGCGTCTCTAAAAAAAAGGTAAAATATTTTTTCGGCCGGAAAAATTTGGTTCCGCGAAAAAAAATTTCTATTTACGCTTCTGAAAGTTTTACTTAAAAAAAAGGAAAATGATATGAATTTTGTATAGAAAATTTTAAGGAGGGGCGGCAAATTAAATTTTGCCCCCCCCTAAAAAATCTCCTAGTTCCGGCCCTGCATAGCACACAATTTAGTTTCAGCAATTGAAAGTTAAATTCTCTGCTTGTCGCACCAGATATTTTGTCGGAACATGTTTTTAGTTTCCGATAGTGCGGCATAATTTTTTTTTTGTTTAACCCTTTTCGGCTACTGAGGCCTTTTAGGGGTTTGGATTGATTAAATAAATGTTTAAATACTTAGTATCAATGGGACGTTCCATACACTGTTTGCACGGGGTCACCAATCTAAGCTTTCGCCGCGCTTGGCATCACTTAACCGCAACGATTGAGGTGGCTGTTGCTCTTCTCCGTTGCCTGGCCCCCTGGGCCTGTACGGCACATTAAAATTCAAGAGTAAAGTGTGCTTCAAACAGGGGGATCTTGAGATGTTTTGGGGGGGGGGGCCCAAAATGAGATATATTTCACCTTTATAACAGAGGCGTAATAAGTAGGGCCCCCTCTGAAATTTTTGAAACTCCACGGATCTTAATCTACCGACCAAAAAATAAAAGATTTTTACTTTTTTCTGATATCACAAATCTTGACTCTTAAACTTTGATTGATTTTTGAAGTCTTCTATAACTTGATTCACCTTCGTTAGTGATTGCTTAGTTAACCTTTTTTATAAATACATTTTTGGTACACAATACTTTCTTTCTTTTTTCTTCGATTATACTGATAAAATATAATCTTTATTGTCATAAATCTATCCCAACGGATTATAAGAGATATTTTTCTATTTTGATGAAAAATATAGTGAAAAGAAAGAAAAAAAACTTCGCATTGATTAAATATCAATATTATCAATTTAACCTATTTATTTAAAAATGTTTTAAAAAACTGTAATAAAGAACTTTTCTTGTTCAGGTGGAGGCTGTTCAATGGACTTTCGAGGATATCGACTCAAGCGGACCTGCCAACGACAACGTCGGCCGATTAGCCGACTTCTTGCAGCGCAAAGCCTTCGAGCTGGTCATCAATTTGCCAATCAGGGATGGAGGAGCTCGAAGAGTCTCTTCGTTTATGACTCATGGCTACAGAACCCGCAGACTCGCCGTCGACTATAGCATCCCCTTGGTTACTGATGTCAAATGTGTCAAATTATTAGTCAAGGTCTGTGCAACAATAATTTTTTTTTCTCATGATTAAGACAGGAAATGAGCTTTCGAGATGCGAACTTTGAATTGAATCGTATCACATGAAGATGCATATCAACAATTAGTAAATCAAAGTTTTGATAATTATAATTACTCTAAATATTTTTTATAATAAAAATAAAAATAGTGAGTTCGTCTTAAAAGTGGAAAGTCCTGCTTCGAGATCCAGGGGCGCGATATGTCCAAACAAACACAAATTCATCTTGAAATTATCTTATATGACAAGCCTACGGTATATTGAGTGGGAGGGCGTTGTTTTTAGCATTTAGTCTGTAAAATTTTTTTATCTTATTTCGTGAACCTGTGGTGTTGAGGAATTATGTTATATAGGTGATAACAGAACCTCCGTCTTCTTCAATAATTATTCACTTTATTACTTAGGGTGCGTTCGATTTGGATGCTCACACTCTTTAAGTGCTCAAGTTTATCAGCGCTATTTTTCAGTCTTTCGATTTGACCTGTAAGCGCTTATGAGCGCTCACTCCTAGCGTTTGATTTGGCAATTAAAAATAAAAATAAGAAACAAAACGACACTAATAGTCGGAGAGCTGGCGACAAAAATGGACAAGAGTTTTCTGAAGGCTAATATTTTTAGAATAGGTTGCATTTTAGTTATGTGACTCTAGAGTCAGCACTTCCAGTACCAGGGCCTTTGGCGGGAATAAACCGGTAAAGTTGTAATAGTTATTAGCAATTCTAAACTATTTTCTGAAGGCTGAAAATTTGTAGACAACAAGCGAATAGAATACTGGTAGATCTACCAGTCAGACAGCGAAATGTTGGGGCACGTGCATTCAGCGCTAGTTCAAACCTGTCAAAAAAAATAGCGTAACCCAAAGAGTTTTCTGAAGACTGAAGTTTTCCAAATTAATAATAAAACGATGGAAGTGAGAATTCTACCTATAGTACAGTACAATTATCTCCAAAGACGGGCAAACCCCTCTATATTCCCCGAACTGTTCACTTTAGCGTGATTATGTACTGGACCATTTTTGTTTGTAATTTAATTTCGATTATTTTTGTATAGATGAATTTTTGCGGAAAACTGCATTGTTTTCGAGATATTTGCGAAAAAACTTCACCACTTCCCGCCCCCGTCCCGCAATAACCCGACGCTCAAAATAGTGTAACTTTTTATTGCATACCACGGGGAGGGATTAGAACAATTTGGCGTTGGAAGAAAACTTTTTTTTTTAGATGTTGGGGTTTGCCCGTCTTTAGAGATATTTGCACTGTACTATAGGTAGCATTCTCACTTCCATCGACTGCTGACTGCCGGGGCCCCATCATAAATGAGCCTGACTGTTTATTTTATAAACTTTATAGTTTTTTATTATTATTTTGGAAAGTTTCAGCCTTCAGAAAACTCTTTGGGTTACGCTATTTTTTTGACAGGTTTGAACTAGCGCTGACTGCACGTCCCCCAACATTTCGCTGTCTGACTGGTAGATCTCTATTTTATATTCTATTAGCTTGTTGCCTACAAATTTTTAGCCTTCAGAAAACAGTTTAGAAATGCTAATAAATATTACAACTTTACCGGCTTATTCCCGCCAAAGGCCCCGGCCCTGGAAGTGCTGGCCCTAGAGTATCTTTTCATCACTAAAATGCAACCTATTCTGAAAATATTAGCCTTCACATAACTCTTGCCCATTTTTGTCGCCAGCTCTTGGACTATAATCAGTAGCGTAACTAGGTGGGGGCGAGGGGGGGCGGGCGCCCCAGGCGCATCAAGCCCTTGGCGCCCCTCGAAACCGGCATAGGCGCCCTACGGCCTATGAAGCCCCCTGGAAAATCGGCGCCCTAGTTGAGCTTCGCCCCCCCCGCCCTCAAAGGCTGGTTACGCCGCTGACTATAATAGGTTATGTATAGAGACCGGACAAAAAAGATAAAAAAATGGAAAAAAAGTGTTAAAAAAGCATAAAAAACTTGAATAAAAAAGTTGTTAAATAAGCATATAAGTTGAAAAAAAGCATCCTAATAAGCAATTTTTTACTCATACCAATGGCGTATACAAAATTTTTTTTAAAGAAACTAAATTTATTCCGCCCCGCCCTGCGAAAATTTTTTTTGCGGAACTAAATTTTTTCACCCTGCGGCGTTTTTGGAAAATTTTGGGGGAGGGCGCCCCCCCCCCTTATAAACGTCCCTGGTGTATGCGTGTGTGAATGGGAAAAAAGTTTTTAATAAAAAAAAAAAAAATTACAAATATCCGTAAAAATAAGTTCAAATAAGCACGAAAGGGAAAAAAAAGCATGAAAACTCAAAAAAAGCAAAAAAAGCATAAAAAATGCAATCTTAATGCACTTAGTTTTTCCTAATTCGTATAGAAATTAAATATCTAATGGTTGCTTATAAAATTGAGCAATAAGCATTTTGCTTAAAATCCAGTCTCTAGTTATGTATAACTTTGAAAGAAAACAATTCATAATCTTCTAATATTTTACAATGATTTCGGAAATAAGGAAGGAACTTACCATTATCTGAAGTCCATACTACACGTTCTTTAACAGCATCCACAGCATCTATTAAATAATAATACTCGTTAGCGTCCGCCATCTTTTCTATTTTTTTTGAAAGATAAGTGCTCACCTTCGCTTACGAAGTATTTCCCGCGTGACGGCATCACACTGCAGGCTCTGGTATTTTTGCTAGCATTAATGTTTTTACATGCTGGCAAAAATGCACCGTGTGATTCCACCTGTAAATAATAAATTATAGTCTTTTCCTGGCTAAGCCGGTTCAATACCAGGGGGAGGGGGTTCTATTTAAAAAAAAAAAAAAAAAAAAAAAGAATGAATCTTTACATATTTATATTCCTAGGAGGGGTAAATCTGTCTACAGGGAGTGGTAAAAAAGGCCTTCCAATATTTATTGAGGACCTCGATTTTCTTTGTGTACTCTAATCGAAATATTTTGAAATTTAGTGAATTTATGAAGCAATTGAGAAGTTTACCCCAAGTAAAGAAAATAAAATAAACAGCCATGAGGTGGTGAAGGTATGTGCCCGAGGGAGCAAATTTTTTTCTCTAGGAGTTTAATACGGAGTTCAGGATACGGATCATCCTCTCCACCCATGGGCTTAATTAGGGGGGAGCCGGGGGTGGGCGCCCCCTCCCCCCCCATAGAAAGCTCCCTGCCCCAAGAAAAATTGGAAAATATGGGGCTTCCCAGGCCCTCCGGAGGATAGCTGGTCCCATGCCCCCCCCCCCCCCCCCCCAGCCAAATTCTCTAGTTACGCCCATCTCTCCACCCCATAATGAATAAATTATTTTCTCTATTATTTTATTTTATTTTTTTGCTGGGAGAAAGCTAAAACCAGCACATATGTTTTGGCACCCCAATGCTCGCTCGCTTACCTTTCATTCTTTAAAAGCTCTATAGAAATTTATCCAAATTACTGCAACTGTCTTACTGAAATAGAATTCACTCAAGAAATGTCAGTAAGCATTTAAATAAAATTATGAATAGCATAAAATTTTTATATTAATTGGCATTTCCTCTACCTCTCGCCTCCCCTTTACGATCTCATTAAAAAAAAAAAAAAAAAAAAAAAAAACTATCTTAATATAAATATTAACTTATCCTTATTAATTGCTTTACTGCAGTTTCTTATACGGTTTTTTTCTCTAAAAAAGTATTTTCCTTAAGATTAGATTAATATATTAATTAATTTATTTATTTAGATAATTCTAATCACTTTTATGAATGATGGATTATTATAATAATTTTATTCGTTTATTTTCCTAATAATAATTAAAAAACCTTGACGCGATTATTACAATTGCGTTTTGATTGTTGGTGGATACCCGCTTCTCTAAAATATCTATTGAAATTAAAATTGTTTTTATTCATTTAACATACATAATTTATAATTAATTTGATAAAATGGTGATATTTTTTATAATTAATATTTATTTTTGTACAGGCTCTCCAAAAGCTAGGCAAGAATCCTCCGCCGATGACAACTCTCACTGACTGCATCGCCAATAGAAATTTGATTCGTCTACCCGGTTTTATTGACGTGCACGTGCATCTTCGGGAACCAGGTGCGACACATAAAGAAGATTTCGCCTCTGGAACTGCCGCTGCTCTTGCTGGCGGAATCACCATGATCATGGCGATGCCAAATACAAATCCACCTGTTATCGACAATTCGAGTTTCCAACTCATCAAAGGAGTAAGTTAAGGCTCGCTAAATATTAATAAGAAAGAAGGATTTCAAACATATACATATGGCGAACATAAACATTTGCTCCCTAGGCTGTTTGAAAGACGCCTACTAGTTAGGCAGCCCAATTGACTCACCACTACATATGCACTGTCTGTGTGAATTTACCTAAGGTAGGGTTCTGAGGGTCTTTTAAGACAGACCATAAACCATCCCTTTGGACAATAGATAAATTTTAAATAGAAAATTTGCGAATTCCTCTTCTAGACACCGAAAAAAACTTAAATTTCAATTTTTAGCTTTTAATGTTTGCTTTTGTTTAATTCATAGGGCCTACAGAGGTTGGAGAAAATAAAAAAAAAACCTCAAAATGTGTGTACTTTTTTTCAGTTTTTCGCTTATATCTCGTAAACTAAGCATATTTTGTGCACCATAATAAATTAGAAAGAGTATAAAATTGGGTAAAATTTGGATGATAAAACGAATTTTCAGACCCAATATTAACCGAGATTCGGCCTATCAGTTTCTTTTTTTTTTATTTCGAAATACTTTGGACTTTTTTCAGTTTTTCGATTATATCTCGCAAACTAAACATATTTTGTGAATTTTAATACATGACAAATTTGTAGAGCATTAAATTTTCTAAGATTGGGTTAATAAATCGAATATTTAGACCCAATAATAACCGAGATATGGCCCATCAAAGTTTCTATTTGTTTTACATTTCGAGGAACTTGGGCCAACTTTGATCGACCGTATCTCGGTTAATATTGGGTCTATTTGTTTTAACAACGAAATTCTAGCAAATTTGATGCTCTACAACTTTGTATTGTACTCTGGTGCGCAAAATATACTTAGCTTACGAGATAGAAAACAAAATAAAAACTGAAAAAAGTCCTAAAATTTTCCCCCAAAATAGCACAGAGTCCTCGAGATCAAAAACTTTGGATAGATCCTAGAGTACCCCCAAATAACCTGTAAAAATTTCTACAAGCAAATGGTGGCTTAACACATTATTAATAAATAAATATTGTCTATATATCCGGTGTTCATATTATTACACTAGATATTTTTTTTAATAAGAATATTTTAACACCCGAGATATTATTATAAAGGTCTATAGATATCGGAGAAATTTCATTAAAAATTGGGATACAAATTTCGTTCAAATTGTGAAATAAGTTAATTTTTTTCCAAATAATAAGATGAAATTAATAAAAAAGTTGAAATTCTATTAATTTGAGATCAAATTCATTTGATATGAACAGACTACGCTATATCACTATATACATTGTTCATAAAAGACCCTCAGAACCCTAGCTCAGGTAAATTCACACAGACAGTGCATATGTAGTGGTGAGTCAATTGGGCTGCCTAACTAGTAGGCGTCTTTCAAACAGGCTAGGGAGCAAATGTTTATGTTCGCCATGGTATAACTAGACTAATTTAACAGTGACGGCGCTAGCTTATTCAGTGAGGGTTTTTAGTCTTTTTCGAGATTATTCATTTTTCTTAAGGGCAAAACTTTTATCAAAGTTTCCTTTTGTCTCGGGGCGTTTATATTGTAGTAAAATCATAAAGTATACTGGTCCCGATTATTTTTTGTCCCAGGGGAGAAAAATTTGGGCCTCAGTGTAATTTAGAGATCTTTTTTTAACAGTCATTCTATATTTGGTTTCTTTTTAATCCTTCTTTCTATTATTTTGAGGTTTAACTGACAAAATTATTGATTGTATTAGTTAAGCATTAATTAAATGTGAATATGTTGCCAAAAAATGACTAAAAAAATCCCGGAAATTTTATGCCATTCCAAACTTAAACTTATTTTTAATTCTTTCCATTGAATGAATGAATCCTTGTCTAAATGACAAAAAAAAATACAATCATACTCACCTCACCTTTTATAAATTTATAAATTCTAACATGTTGCGTGATTTCCCTTTTTTTTATATAAATTATTAAACAGTTGCACTCTAATAAGTTATTTTTTAATTGCAAAGAAACTAGCCTACGCCTATCCTCATTTATGTTACTTGGCACGCCCTTTCGTGTTCATTTTATTTTTTACATTGTGAATTGCATTGTTATTTAGAAGTTTCCATTCATATAAATATTTTGATTTTGTTCTCAAATATCGATTTGTTTTGCAGTTGGCGGCGAAAGGAGCCCGGTGTGACTATGCCTTATTCGTCGGCGCCTCAAACGACAACCATTCCCATATCCCGGAGTTGGCGTCGCAGGCTGCAGCACTCAAAATGTACCTCAACGAGACTTACACCACCCTCACTCTTAAAGACCTCACCGTCTGGGTTAAGGTGAGTTATCTTCCCCCTAGAGGAAGTACTCTCTTATTCGCGATATCATTTTCACATATCATTCATTCATTATTTATTCAATTGCGAAATGGAATAATAATATCTTATCTTAAAATCAGACAAAAATTTTATCAAAATCATTTATTTATAGCAATAAAATAATATTTCCATGGAAAAATTACTAAATATTTCGGTGTATCAAACAAAATCTTTAAAGCACAAAAAAAAAAAAAAAAAAAGATAAATTCCATTTTATAAGGGAAATCTCTCAAGTAGAGATGGGGATAGAGAACTGAGCAGATTCCCAACGATTCACTCTCAGAGGTGAATCGATTTTTCGATTGTTTCTCTTCCCTATTGTTATAAAATAACGTGTTATGAGAGAAAGAAAAGGGATAATAATAATACAATACAATCAAATTATGATTTTTTCATTATCGTATTTTGTAAAAAAATATTTTGCAAAAACTTTTTTTATTTTTTGTTTTTGGAAGATCGAGTCTTTTCTTTCCTCCCCCCCCCCCCCCCCCCCCAATGAAAAGATTTTTAAAGAATATTTATACCTTACTAAATGAATTTCGAAGTTTACTTGTATTATGGTATATTCAGATGGAATAAATGAATTTCAATAAAAAATTTTGGAACGAATTTCTTTTACGCGGCTTACGGTAGGATGAATTGACAGAAAATGTCACGTAACAAAAAAGCGTTACAGCGCCCGGCGGAGGAAGGCGAGACCACGCCCTCCCACCACCGGCACTACCCTCTCACTATCTCTTTCTATATTATTTACAAAAGAAAATAAATAATTCTTTTCTTTTTTTAAATAATATTCATATTAAATTATATTCGGAGATGATGTCAAGGCGTGAGGAACTTCGTTCCTGGCGGGGGTCCCACGACCCCACACGTTTGCTTTTTTTTTTATTTTTCAGGAAATTTGACGACTGGATAATGGTCACAAATGGTGACCGAAACTGAGAATTTGCTCAAACCAGTCGTCATGGTTAAATTTCCTGAAATATAAAAAATATTTTTTATTTTTATTGAATTTCATTCATTCCATCGGAATACATTAGGGGGGGGGGGGGGGGGGGGGGGGAGACTTAATCCAGTGGTTTCCAAACTTTATGTTACAACGCCTTCCTTAAAAATATTTAATCGATTGACGCCTCTAAACATGGGCGTACCCACGGACTCGAGGGTTTTTATGCCTTTAATTCGAAAGCTTTCCCCCTCTATATAAAAAAAAGAAGCTATGCCACAATCTGGACGGCCATGATCTGTCCCTCCCCCCCTAGATTTGATCCTGGGTACGCCCTTGCCTCTATATATATATATATATATATACAAAAACAAAAATTTTTAATGCTAAAAATATAAATTTATAAAAAAATATTATATATATATATATATTATATTTATAAAGCCAACAATAATTTGGAAAATTGTTCGCTGTGGCTAATATTAGAAAATGAAATGCATATTTACTTTCTTCTAGAATTGCTGCCTATTAATTGAATAAGTATTTATGATTAGTTTGTTTAATCACGTAGATTTATAGATTCATTCCACTTGAAAAATTAATAAATTGAGAGATTTCTTGTATCGATAGAAAGAAAATAAAGATGTCTATCTTTGAAAAAATAATTTCCTCTTATAAAGGCAGTTAATTTGTCTCATTTTATTTTTGTTTTAATCAATATTGATGCAATGAAAAAACTAAATTTATTTTTTATTTCTGCTTATCTGCATAAATATATATTATTAGTAAAAAAGACTAAGAAGATATCACTTGTGGGGAGTGGGGATTGATTAAAATCTCTTATAATCGCTAAAGGTCACTCAGCTACATGTTACCTTCACAAGGTATTTCTTTAGTTTAGATTAAGATAAATAAAAAACAATTTTGAAAGCCGAGCCTTTGTCTTAAAGAGATTTCGAAATGATTCGATGCACTGATTAATTCTTGACTAAAAAAGATAAATAATATTCCTCGAAATTTAACAAATTTTTCATAAGGAGAGTTAGAATCCAATTGGAAAATTCTGAATTTTCTGAGATTATTTAGAGCTTTCCATTTGGGAATTCAGAAACCCAAATAATTTTCTTGATCTCTCCATAATAACGTTCTTTATAAGATTGCAAAATTCCATTTCGAAATGTAAGTTGATCACACAGAGGAACATACCGTAAAAATTTTGCTTTCCTAAAAAAAAAAGGGTAAAACAATTTTCACGGGAGGGAAAAAATTATTTTCCGCAAGGTGGCAAAAAAAAAAATTTCCACAATTTCGTTTTCGGGGGCAGCAAAAGGGTTTTAGCCTATAAGCGACATACTCTTAAATTCGGCCCTGTTTCCAGCTCTTCCTTCCATAGAGCCAATTTTAAATCCCCATATGGGGAATTTCGATTCAAAAGGGGATCATTACTAACTTTTCCTATTATTTGATTTATCAATATTTTCAATGAATGAACAAATCTTATAATCTCATCATTAATTGGCGTTTATTTTAATTTTTCTGGAAAATTGATTGAGATCAAAAATTCAGTAAATAAATTAAATGTGTAAAATTCCTCTAAAGGTGATAAAATCTAATTTTCTTTAAATCTTTTCTCAGTAATTCAAAAATATTGATAATTTTTCTCAATTTTTTTATCACCGCATTTTCTTTTAATATATTTTATTTTATTATAATAAAATAAAAGTTTGCTTAATAATTTTTTTTCTTGTTTGTACAGCACCTCGAGAAGTGGCCTAAGAATGCTCCCCTCTGCGTCCACGCGGAATCGCAAACAACCGCCGCAGTTCTTTTACTTGCTAATCTTCATAACCGACCCATACATGTCTGTCATGTCGCCCGCAAAGAAGAAATTCAAATTATCAAGGCTGCCAAAGAAAAAGTGAGTACAATTTATATTAATAAATAAGATAGAAGAATAATAATCTTTTATTTTATATCCTAACCGTCCATCTGTTAATTCGACGAGGAAAGCTGCTGCTACAATTTATAAATTAATAAATAATATCATAAATTATATACGGTACACGGTGTTTTTTAATCATATTGCAAAAATTCAAACCTGGGCGGGCTATTCTAAGAATATTTTGTCCTTTGAATATTTGAAAACCTGTTTCGAAGATATAGGGCGAATAAAATGTCGACAATAACAACATTTTAGTTTATTAATCTATAAGAACTGTTGAAAATGGCTACCTGAATGCCCAACTCGTTCAAAAACACCAGGGTTCTAATCCAGCAATTCGCGCCCCATCCGCATTTTACACTGGAGTAGTGTAAACTTTATGAAATAATCCAGAGAGGACCCGGGGATACATCAGTTCTATTATAAAATAACTAGTCCAATTCGTTAACGATTTTTTCGGAAATTTTGTTCGCCCTGCGCATTTCAAAAAAAACTCCAAATTTTTTGGACCTATTTATTTTCTTCTGTAATATTTTTATTTAATGTTTTTTTTCTTTGGAATTTTCTCACACTCAGCTTCTTTGAGAATCATTAATGTTTATTTAGCGTCACATGTCCAAAAGAATACCTTTAAACTGATACTTTCATTTATTTATTTATCTTTCATGTGAATTTTACATGATTCTTTATCTAAAAAAAAAAACAATAAACTTAATAAGAATAATTTAGATTAAATACGTTGATTAATAAGACAAAAAAATTGTTTAAATTTCATTTTTGAAATATTCATCATTTGAAATAGGTGTACACACATACGGTACTAGAATTTATTTATTTAATTTTATTTTATTAAAAACAGCAAAAATCATTTAATTTTTATAGAAATATTCATCTACGGGGTCAAAATGGTCTGGTACTCAGGATCATTCATTCGTTCATCTCCCCCTCTAAATATTTTCCGGCAAAATAAAAGTACCTCCTGCAAAGGCTCGTGTTTTTTTTACACTCGCTGTGACCTGATGATGGTGATGCAATTAATTTAAATAGATCTTCTCAGGCATCTTTTGACCATTCCTTTGTATGACTGACCTAGGGAGCAAGATGTAAAATTTAACTTTTAAGATCTAAACATACTTAAAAAAAAAAAAAAAAAAAAAAAAACTAGAATATTATAAGGAATTTTTCAATGCGGCTTTTTTTTAATGAATTAAATAAATTCATAAGGGATTATTGGGACAGAAAGTTATAATTTTTTTAATGATTTATTAACAAATTATGAAAATTAATTTTTTTTTTTAAAAAAAAAAAAAAAAAAAAAAATCTTAAAAATTAATTTCTTTTTTTTTTATTTTTTTTTTTTATTATAAAACAAAAAAAAAAAAAAAAAAAAAAAAAAAAAGATGGTTTAAAAATTAACTGTCAAATAGTTCAGCACTCTTGCAAAAGAGGGCAGGCTAGTCTAACAGCCGGTATTATCAGATCACCTATTAGCTTTGGTTATATTATTTTTAATGATAATATAAAATAATATATAATTGAAGTAATGAAAAAAAGTAAATTAGTAGCTACCATTCTGACATCTCTTGGCTAATTTTTCGTAATAGGTGGTTTTTTGGCTTACTTTTTAAGACACATAACGCCATCTTATCGGCAAAAACATGCCTAACAGCTACTCCTCCTTAATATCTCTTATTTATATTTAAACAACAAATTGTACACTTTATATTCTAAATTATATTTGTTTTTTACCAGGGACTTCCAGTAACATGTGAAGTTTGTCCACATCATCTATTCCTCTGTGAGAAGGACCTCGAACGACTTGGAGCTGGCAAATCTCGTGTCAAACCCGTCTTAGGAACTGAAGAAGACATGAAAGCTCTTTGGGATAATCTCGATGTGATTGATGTCTTCGCCACAGATCATGGTATGACTAATATAATATACATATTTTATTACTGTATTTTTAACAAATACAATGATAATTTTTTTAAATTTAATCGAGAGGGGGTATTTATTGAGGGGGTCAAGAGACATCTTCTATATGCCTATATTCCTTGGAGTGTCAGTCAAAGAAAAAAAATTGCAATTTTTATGATTTTTTATTTGAGTACTCAAAGTTAAGTATTGTTATCAGAGGCGTAACTACCCACACAGCACAAAATATTGCAGTAATGTTGCAGAAATATTGCGAATCTTGCTCAATATTGACAATATTGCAGCAACATTGATGCAATATTGCAGCTCAAACAGCAATATTGCTGCAATGTTGCAAAAAGGCGGACATAGGAATATTGCCAATATTTTGCAAGATTTGCAATATTGATTACAATATTTCTGCAACATTGCTGCAATATTTTGTGCTGTGTGGGTACATTGACTGGCGCCCCCCCCCCCCCCCCATTACACATTATGCGCCTCTTGACATGCTACGCCCCCCCCCCCTCCGCATTGTGACATTTACGCCCCTGTTTGTTATTGTATTTGCCTCCGTGTTGCTTGAATCTTATCCAATTTATTTTCAAATTTATATGCAAATATTTTTTTGAAGAAAGATTCAGAAAATGGGTTTAATTTAATTTCAAATAATCTCCATAAATTTATAAAATGGATTATTCTTTTCAGCTCCGCACACCCTTGAAGAAAAGACGAGTGAGAGAGCTCCCCCTGGATTTCCTGGACTCGAAACCATCATCCCTCTCCTCCTTAACGCTGTCAACGAAAATCGCCTCACTCTACAGGTAATTTACTATTTAATATTTTAGTTCCTCCTACTTTCTCGGTTAAAATATTTCAGATATTGCAGGTGCAGCCAAAAAATAAAAGCCTCCGGATGTTTACAAATTACTCGCTAATAAAGCCAATTTGTATTTAACGCCATTATTTACACAAAGGGCATTACAATAAAAATTAAATGTATTGCCCCCTTCTAATTATAGCTAACTCTGGGCTATTTGAGAATCAAGGACTGATGAGATAATAAATTTGACCCGAAATGTGGCTTTTATTTTTTGGCTGCACCTGCCTTCCAGTGAAGTGTCCTTATCTACAGTCACTTCTTTAAATACCAAAATATTTTACTATTATATAATACATTTACATACATATAATTTTTAATCTTTCATTTTAAAATATACTTAAATTTTCAAATAAGAGTTTAAATGGGCTTTTTTATTTAATCTGTACAGTATTTTATTATCCAAAATAATTGACAGAACTATCCTTGATTTATATTTATTTTCATTAATAATATTTTTTCTTTATCCTAATAGAAATTTTACTTTATTTTTTGAAAATTCATGTTATCTATCATGTACAATAAATTTAGGTTTTATTATTAAAATTTTTATTTATTTCAGGATCTTGAAGATAAATTATATCATAATCCTCGGCGTATTTTCAATTTACCTATCCAAGCGGACACGTGGATTGAAGTGGATATGACTGAAGAGTGGACTGTGCCGACTTCGATGGCGTATTCAAAGGCTCAATGGACGCCCTTTGAAGGAATGCGCCTTAAGGGCTCTGTCCATCGAGTCGTGCTCAGAGGAGAGGTGGCCTATGTAGATGGCAAGGTATTCATTGATATAAGTTATTATTTTATAGATTACCTTTGAATCCCTCTTGCCAACCATTTTTTGCTTTTGATTATACTTTTCCACCAACTTTTTCAAATTAAACTCAATAGGAAATTTTACTTAGGGGATTAGGAATATATAATATATATAGGCCTATACGTTTAAACGAAAAAATTCAAATGAAATATTCGAAATTTCTTAACTTTTCCAGTAATTGATTCATTTTATTCTTTAATTTAATTAATTTGGATTTGGATTTTATGAGGCAAAAATAATATTATGATGCTAAAATAAATGAAAAAAAAATCTGGTGTAACTGGTCGCATCAGATTTTTTTATGTCGAGATATATTTAGTTTCCGCCGATATATTATAATTTGAGAGCGGAAAAAAAGTCTTTCGACTTTTGTCAATTTTGAGACTTTTCCAGATTTTCTTAGATATCTCCAATGATCTCACAAAAAGAAACGTTTTTTGAGATTTTCAAAAACGACTTTTGCCACTTTTTTGGCGCTTTTTTGCCTCTCAGAGACTTTTTTTTTGAAAAAAAGCGATTTTTATGACCGATTTTTTTTCAAATTTGTTAATTAAATATGCTTTTTTTTAAATTTTGCATTTTCGGCTAGTGAGATCGTTTAGTTTTTGTTTTGTTTTTTAATTTATTTATGGTCTTTTTCGCCATCTGAGGCCATTTAGACTCTGTGCCTATTTATTTCAATCTAGCCCTGAGGCACAGGTCGGTTTATACATTTTTTTTAGTCTTTTCGGCATCTTAGGCCATATAGACTTTATAGAAGCTGTATAACCAAAGGTTTACTTTGCTTAAAAAACTTTTTGCAGATTGAGATGTAAGATGAAGAAATAAAATTAAAAATTTTATTTATCAGGAAACAGTTTTTTAAGCAAAGTAAACCTCTGGTTATACGGCTTCTATGATATTTTCTTGCGCTGTTTCGTATATTACATATAGACTTTAACAAAATTACAAAATCATTTATATACGGTATATTAGGGGGTCCAGGCACATATATTTATACCATTTGGTATCAGGGGCGTCATTTGGGGGGCATTTGCTCCCCCCCCCTCCCCAAGGGCTCTGATTTTTTATAAATTTTATATTATTCTAAATAAAATATTTCAAAATATATCTACGAGCATATAAACTGAACAAAATTAAACAATTAATTAAATTAAATACCTTTGGCCAAATTAGAGTACTTATTTGTAAGTAAATCTAAGCTCGAGGCAAACAGCACATTGTCCTGATGAAGGCTGTAATATTGGCCGAAACGTCGACAAGTGTTCGAAATAAAGCAGAAGAAAAAAATATATTTTTTCTTTATTGCTTTTGGCTGCCTTGATCTCCTCACTGCCCATTATATGTAGGCTACATTCAGCCACTGCTCCTGAAATTAATTATTAATTTTTCTAGGTCCTTGTATCGCCTGGTTATGGCCAAGATGTCCGAGAATACCAAGCTATACATCCCACACTCGCTACTCCAGCACCTCCTATTGTTCTTAGTCGACCAGGATCTGCTCTCGACGGCCCGATATACCAAACTGTTGCAGGGCAATACCATCCAATGACTGATCACGATGAAAGCTTAGGTACAAATAACGTTTGTTTTAAATAAGTCGAGATATAAATACTTATGCTATTTTTCGTTTTATTTCAGATCGATTTTCTCGATTTCTGCCATCCGATTCTCTTCGTTGTCTCTCACCAAACCTTCAGATGTCGAGGATTCATAGCGGGTCGAATCCAAATATTAATGCAACTCTGACCCCTACCCCTACCTTATCGCATTCTCACGCCCTCGGTGGACATCACATTTTAACTACAACTGACTTCACTAAAGATCAGTTGAATGAAATCTTCAATTTAGCTCAAACCTTCCAGCTATATGTTCTTAGAGAACGGCCCATTGATCATATTCTTCGGGTAAATACATTTTTTTATTAATTTATCTTTTATTCGAAATTTATTAATTAATTTGGTTATTTTATTTCAGGGAAAACTAATGGCTTCTATGTTCTATGAAGTGTCAACTCGTACAAGTCTTAGCTTTTCAGGAGCGATGAAACGTCTTGGCGGGCGCGTCATCTCGATGGACGTCAATTCTTCTAGTGTACAAAAAGGAGAAACACTCGAAGGTATTGCCCAGCACAAATCTTTGTTTCTATTTCACCTATAGTATTAATTCCCAGTGATCTCTATTTCTATTCGGTTTGTTGCACAGGTGATATGTAAAATGCGCTCGAATTTAAAACAGCATAAAAAAATTCAAATGCTTCTAAAGTAGTATCACTGGATGAGCCCTGATTAATTGTGACTTTAGTTTTCATATATCTTCTTCAAACTAAAGATTTCGTGATTTATTTAAAAAGATTATTTTGCTTAGCTATTAGCTATTAATCAGAGACAAACACTGAGTCCTTGTCTAAAGTTTTCTATTGTATTAAATCATTAACTTTTTCTTGCAGATACCATCCATGTTGTGTCAAGTTATTCTGATGTTGTAGTCCTGCGCCATCCTGAACCGGGAGCAGTTCAGGTAGGTTTACATTTTTACAATCTATTTATATATCTACAGCCTGTATTTATACTATAACATATAATTTGCTAATGTCCGTCTGTCTGTCTCTCTGTCACTGTCTATTTGAGCAACTTCCCGTTTTTTTTGTTTTTTTTTTTTTTAACACTCACACTTTTTTCTCATTCACACTCACATTCACACACACATACACAAAGTCTTTTCGGCAAATTAGGCCATTTAAGACTTTAAACGGTACTCGTATTTGTATAATATATATTTATTAAGGGTCCAGGCATTCTTATTTAAGCCATTTGGTATCCAAGTGGCTTAAATAAAATCATCGGACTGCCTGGGGTCCGAACCCGCGACGTTTGGTATACGAGGTTAGCACGCTAACCTCTAAGCCAAGCCCCGAGGGCTACTTCCCGTTGGAATTTTATAAATAAGAAATTATATTATTAATTCATATACTCTAAAAAATAAGGGTGTGCCGGGGGTCGAACCACGGATTTACCAATTTGTACTCGATGTGGCCACAGCATGGCATTCGGGTATATGAACTCACTTAGAAAGCAATTTTAGTCATCAGAAGGAATGGACCCAAATTCGGCCCAACAACTACCAGCGGCACACCCTTATTTTTTCTGGTATATGAATTAATAAATATTTAATTATCTAAATTTTTTATGCTTAAAGAGGACCTTCTAGAAATTAAAGGAAAATTATTTTCATCCCGAAATTCCTATAACTTTTTGAGTTATTAATTCCTAAAGTCACGATTTCTCCCATAAGAAATATTTATGTATTCTATGAATATAACAAATCCTCAAGCAGGCACTGGATTGGAATAGTATAATGACTCTCCGTCTGTCTGTCACTTTTCATAATCAAGAACAGGCGAGGGACCGCCGTAGGGGGCGAAGCCCGCCCGCCTAGCCCCGCCGGCGGCGCGGCTAGTTATATCTCTTTGCGGTGATCAAGTATAATTAATTTCAATTTTTGATTGTTTCAGCGCGCAGCTTCTTTCAGTCGAAAGCCCATAATAAATGCAGGCGACGGTGTCGGAGAACATCCAACACAAGCGCTTCTCGATGTTTTTACCATCCGGGAGGAGATTGGAACAGTCAATGGATTAACTATCACTATGGTGGGAGATCTCAAAAATGGACGAACCGTGCATTCACTCGCTAAGTAAATAAATTCATAATATTTCTTATAAAAATTTATTTGTATTTCTATTCTCGCCATAAAATTCCATAGTAGTAATAATGTGCATATACAATACTCGGTATATATAATTCGTCTACTAATATAATTCTCAAGGAATTAATTACGGAAAACTTTCTGTCACCTACGCTAAAAATAAAGGAAAGAATAATTTTTTTGATCAAAGTTTGCTTTTGTAGAAACTAGAGCAATTTTTCGAATTTTTGAGAAAAATCACTACATACATTTTTTCCATTTCATTTTTATATAGATACCTGTAGATTGCGATTAGGAGTTTTTTCTGAATAACCCGAGTCTTTTTAATTTAAGATTTGTGATAAACAATAGCATGTATTTCTTTTATGTTCGTATTAAACAAAGGCAAACTTTAAGAGCAAAAAATGGAAATTTAAGAGTTCTTCCGTGTCTAGAATCAGAATTTCATCATTAGAACAGAAATCCAAAAAAAAATCTTGTTTACCTGTGTTATCTCTGTTTACTAATTAATCAACTTGATACAATACAATTTTCTATCGACAATATTTGGAACATACTGTTTTTTTTTGAAGATATTAATAATAATAATAATAATAAATAACTTTATTTTTTTTTTAGATTGTTAACCCTTTACAAAGTTCAACTTGTCTATGTTAATCCTCCTGGCCTGGGAATGCCAGAAAGTGTCAAGGAATTCGTAAGAAAAAAAGAAATTCCTCAACAAGAATGTTCATCTTTGGAAGAAGTGCTCCCCCGTACCGATGTACTTTACGTCACACGAATCCAGAAAGAGCGATTCTCATCGCCTGAGGAATACGAAAAGGTAAAAAAATTGTCTATTTCAGAGGAAATACGAAGTTAGAAATAATTAATTAATAAAAAAAAAATATGCAAATTAACTTTCTAATCGATTTTCGAATGATTTTTGGAAAATCAAAGAACTACAGAATATCGTAGATACACGACTATTGCATTCAGGGGTGGTAAAAACCTTTCAGGGGTGTCCAAAGTTAAAAAAAAACTGAAACAATTCAATTTTTCTAAATTTTTAGCCGTGTTTTGCACCCTAAATCACCTCACATTGTACTGAATCTGGATTATTTCTATTTATCTTGACTATCTGAATATTTTTAAGGGGTGACGCCTTAAAAAAATTTTGAAAATTCAAAATCAGTCACTTTAGAGCAAATTTTCTATTAAAATTTATTTTTTGATTATGAGTTTACATTTTATTTTTTAAAACTTTTATATATTTTTTCTGCGTCCCTTGACTTGCTGCGCCCCCCCCCCGCATTGCGGGATTTACGGGGATGTTATTTACGCCCCTGGATAAAAGAGAAAGAAAAAAAAGTAAATAACAGAAATGATATTTTTTTAAAGTTATTATTCATTTTCATAATTTTAATGCTTTTTGAAATATAGTAAATTTAAATTCGTTTAATCACTCACTTGTCAGTATAAAAAGCAGTCAGTCATCTCAAAAAATATTTTTTGACAATCGACATTAGAGGCTATTTGTAAATTCTTAATTTGTATTTTGTATTTTTGCAGGTTTATGGCCATTTCGTGATCACTCCTCAGCTGATGACCAAAGCCAACCGAAAGATGATAGTAATGCATCCTCTGCCTCGGGTCAATGAAATCAGCCCCGAACTCGATTCTGACCCGAGAGCAGCTTATTTCCGTCAAGCCGAATTTGGAATGTACGTGAGAATGGCAATCCTAGCTATGGTGCTCAACCGCTCCTGATTTTAATTGTTTTATTATTCATGAGATACGTATGTCTTCCAAGAAATACATTTCCCTAATTTTTATATATAAAAGTATATGTATATAAAGTGTTGTGATGATCGTGCTAATATCGAGTTGATTAAGAGAGGCATCATTTACTGTCTTAATTAAGGCTAGTTATGCCCAGTTGCACCAACAAGACTTATATCTTAGCTTGGGCAAGGCCGTCTTAAACTGTAGCCTCAGCTTGAGATTTAAAACGTTGCACCAATAATGAATCTTCAAATGATCTTACTCAAGCTGGCTTTGAGAAAAAACAACATCTGGCAACCTTGTACAATTAAAACGCTTGGAAGAGACCAAGTTACTCGTTCGGCAATAAATAATTGACTGAAGGAGTCACCGAAATATATGGAAATATTACCTTGTTAATTAATAAAAAATTGCTGGAAATTTAGCGTTTTTCTTTTACAAGTAAGTTTATTATGTTTTAGTTCAGGTGGAGGTGAAAAAGAATAAAAACAAATTTGTTTTTTGTGTAAGATATATGCTTCGACAATTTTTATTTGAAATTTTTATATATAATATATACGGGTATATTTTTTTAAAAATTCTTGACAGGCAGTATGAAAATATAAATTTTTTTAATAATAACAATTAAAAAAAAATATATATATATTCTAAGGGTATATATACAGTAGATAGTTGATTACATGGGCGTACCCAGCGAGGGGCAGGGGAGCAGCTGCCCCCCCCCCCCCGCTAGAAGCAAGAAAAAAAAATTAAATGTTTATAAAGTGATGAAACGAAACAAAATTAGATAGGGCGCTGGCGACGGGGAATGATTTTTTTGTTAGGGCTCGAGGGTTTTATTCCTTTAATTCGAAGGCTTTTCCCCTCTATATAAAAAAAAAAAGCTATGAAAGAAAAGACTGTGTGAATGTGAGTGAAAAAAAGTGTGAATTAAAAAAAAAAAAAAAAACTTGGTGCAACGCTCTAAGTTCAAAGACGAGCTTGAGACCTGAGATATGTTGGTTCAACTGGGTATTAATATATTAAAGCCTATTTCATTTTTAATTCTTCAACTCGCTATGAAGAGAATTTCGAATCTGTGAAAAATATTTTCCACCAATTCATGTGATTTAACTATTATAATTATCGATTAAAAATTTATTTCTTATATCATAAATGCTATTTTCATAAGAAATTTTATATTTTAAAATTGCTATTAAATAATTATTGGATTTAAGAAGATTTATCATTTTCTTTTTATCAAGCCAACTACTGCTATATTGGAAAAGAAAAAGATTCAACTCCACGGTCTTCTTCTTCTGTCCTCGCCTGATTATTCCCGCGGTGCGGGGTCGGCGGACCTTACTCTCCCCCTCCACTCCCCCCTTTCCAATGCTGTTGTCTCCGACAAGCCCAGCTCGGTCATCTCTCTCTTGACCCGTAGAAACCAAGTCATCCTCCACGGTAAATAATTCAATATTCATATTCAAATTAGTAATATGAAAGTAATGAGCGAAAATTGATATAGACTTTAACTATAAAAAAATAGAAATAACTGGCAGATCAACAAATTTCCTGTCCCTTCGCAAAAATTAATTTCGTATCCATAATTAATTTTGTTTTTAACTATCACTTTTTAAAACAGAAAAAATTGTTTGCCTATTTTTTATTCGATCTTAATTATGGTCAATTTTAGAAATTAAATTTAAATTCGTTGCCATTTATTTAAAAAAAGAGTAATAGAAAAAAAATCATTATTTCAATATTTTTGAATAGAAGTTTAGGGAATTAAAAGAAATCAAATTTGGCACCTATGAGAGAGAATCTGACTTTTCACAAATTGTTTTCAAATATATTTTAATATGATTTAATTTAATTTTTGAATAGAATAAATTATATTTAATTATTTTTATATAAATTAAAATAATTTTTTTCAAAAGAAGTAATAAAATGGAGAAGCTCGATTGCTTTGACTTTGCCTCCATTGAAGACGCAAGCGAATGCCGCGTCTCTTTATCGCTTCCATGACTTTGCCAACCGAACCGGCTACTCACATGTCATCGGATCAACTTATTCATATTTCATCTAATTATTTCTATTTTAAGGTCAGTAATGCATTTAAATATTTATTTAATTGGTTCAGGATTATTATTTTCAATAAATTAAATAATTAAAAATATTCTAAACTCGTGATTAAATATGATAACCTTTCTTTGTCTGTCTGTCAAATTTTATTTTCATTTTTATTTAATATTTCATTTCTTTTATTCTTTTAATTATTTAATATTTATTTTTAATTTAATACCTGCTTTATATAAACTAAATAGATTATTCTTTTTATTAACTCATTCACTATTTCCTTCACTTTGACAAATAATTTTTTTCTTTTTCCTTTATTTTTAATTAGTTTAAATAATTATGTGTTTTGTTTTAAATACTAATATAATATTTGGCTAGGGAGGAAATTTAATCTGACCTTTTCTATCAAGATTAAATCACATGTCTAGAAGTATTTATATAAATAATTTTTAAAGTTAGATGCAAGCAGAATCTTTAAATAAAATAAATAAATAAATAAATAAATTTATTACGACCCGCTTAGAGGCACCAGTCCTCGGTGGCTAGGTCCAACAAACACAATACAAATTTAAATACAATAACAAATACAACAAAACAAAACAAAAGGAAAAAAGAAAAAAAAAAAAAAAGAAAACAAAATAAATAAATAGAAATGTATGCTCATTAACAATCAACATGTTCATGCATTTCCATCGAAAGAAATAAAAAAAAAAAACAATATCAAAAAATTCACGCAAGCCACGAGACCAGGAGTAAACGTCGCATTAGCCATCCCGACATTCGCCTTAAGCTGTTAAGGAAAACCTGGCCAAAACCTTAACAAGGATGGTATGACCTCTCTACCTCAACTATTCTCTGCGATCAAGAACTAAATAAAAATTTCACACAACTAGCACATTAGGACTTGACAAAATTTATTATAGATTTAATCATAGGGGGCAGAGGACTATAATCCCAAGTATTGACAGACAAACCGTTCCACAAATCAATTCCAGATCCTACAGAATTTTGTTTAATATACTCCTACAATTAAGGACTAACACTTTAAACCCCATATTCTTACTGACTAAAGTAGTTGTCCTCTTACCCCTCCATCTAGTTTTTTTGATTCTCTAATATTGTCTCAACACACACCTTCCCTAACTTGTAGGAACCAGACCTATTTAAATTAATTCCATTCCTCCCCAAATCCTTACAATTTAGGTAACTATTTGGATTCTTGAACGTACAACCATACTGAGAACAGACTCTACTCAAAATGTCATTGGCCCAGTCAATTCTTCTAAAATCAACATCTCTCCTATAGACTATCCCATTAAAAATAAATTTTGCCCCGTTAAATTTATCCCGAAGACAATTAACTAACCTATCAAATTTCCACCTAAATATTTCTGGACTAGCATCATAAATATTATGCGTACCTACATGGACAAACACTAAATCCCTTCCACCTCCTACATAACCCTCTACAATGTCAGCTAACTGTTCAAATCTCACCCCAGGAAAATACCAGGATTTAAACCCACTAGATGCTACATAAGAAGCCGAATATTTAAACAAACTATCGCCTAATATCAAAACCCGATCACTAATCCCCCTAACTATATCTGAATTATTTAACATAATTTCACTTCCCTGACAGACATCCGAATCTCCCTGTCCTTGGCCAATAACATTTTTAATCGAATCTAACTCATCCCGAAGCCGAGCTAATTCGCTCTCTAAATTACAAATCACCTGATTAAGTCTCTCTACACTATCATCTTCTGGACATGACCTATCATCGGTTCCTACACCTATACTTCTAGTCCCAAGCCTACATTGGCTACGCGTTTTGACCATTTCGATAAAATAAAAAAAAGAAAAAAAAATATTCAAAATATTTACCTTAACAACGCAGAGAAATCCTTAGTTAAGCTAAATTCCAAAAGCAAACCTAACTTTTATTATTCCAAAATGTAGTAAAAGAGTTTAAAAAAACCCTCCACAAAAAGAAATAATAAAAAGAACTAACAAAATTTCACAAAAAAGTCAAAAAAATTAAGGAGCGACTTTGTTTATAAACTGCTATGAACAACAACCTACCTTCTATGTTTTAAAATTAATTTTAGTCATCTTCATCTTAAATCTTTTTGTAATTATTTAAGTAAAAGTTTATTAAATGAATTGAGCTTATTTATTTTTCATTTTAGATGTGATTTGGACTTCTCTTCAAAGCATGTTTTTGCAACTCAGAAGGAATACAATATCCAGCATCATATATATATATATATATATCATTTGTTTTATTCATCTTATTAGAAATGAAATTACTGATCGTATATAAAAAAAAAGGGAGAAAATAATTCAGCAGTTTTAAGCCAGAATGTTTCAAAGAAAACGCAATCATTAAACAAGGTAAGACTTAATTAACAAATATATAAAAAATTGAAAACGAGACGAATTTTTATTTAATTTTAAATTAATACTGGGCGCCAGGGACTAATCTTTTAAGAAAAACATTTCTAAATCAAATAAAGACACAATTTAAGGGGTTTTTCTTGATCGACAGTTCTTAAACTATCAAAAATCAAACTGAATTTATTTATTCTTTTAGTGTAACTTTGGTTTTATGGAAATCTTTAAATTTGAATTGTCATTTGAGAGCAACAAAAAATATGATTCATTTTTTTATTTGTATATCAGAATCAGAAACAAGTCAAATATTATAAACTCATGATTCAACCTTTCTTTGCCTGTCTGTCAAATTTTATTCTCATTTTTTTTAATATTTCATCTCTTTTAATCATTTAATATTCATCTTCATTTTAATTTCGATATGTAAATTATATAAATTAAATAGATTATTTATTTTATTAATTCTTTGACTCTTCGCTTTAAATTTGACATTAAAATTTTTTCATTAACCACAGAAACAATTTTTATAAATAATTAGTGTCATTCAATCTGAATATGTCAGATTCATTGGATCTTTACTTCCCTTCTCTATTTTCAAATGAATTTTAATCACTCTTTATTTTAAGCCATTTTATATTTTTTCAAATGCAAATCTTAATTAAATGCTCATTTTATTTTTAATTTTAGGTGTGATTTACACTAAATAACTTGTTGTCAGCTGCTTTGCTTCGAGCTTTGATCCATCAATCATATATATATAATTTCCATTTCATTCCATTCCTTTTATTTTTCTGACGTCTGACTTATGAACGAAATAGAAATGGAATTATAATCATTTTCAAAAATAGATTATAGAAAGGACTTAAGCTTTCAAAGAAATTAAATATCATTAAATAAGGTAAGCGTTAATAAATTGAAATTTATGTTTTACTAATTTTAAATATATTTTCACCTGTATATATATATATATATTTTTTTTTTTTTCAGAATTACGTTCAAGATACATCTTTTTATTATTCCAGATAATCTCCTTGTCATCTCGCATTGCCATTTGGTGAGTTTATTATTTTTTATTACGTTATTTTTTCTATAATATCTACTATTTATCTTAAATACATAGCAAGATAGTCCAAGAGTAAAGGGAGGAATGAAAAAATTTAATCACTCATTATTTTAAGGCATTTTATATTTTTTCAAATAAAAAATCTTTATTAAATGTGTTTTATTTTTAATTTTAGGTGTGATTTGGACCAAACAACTTGTCTTTTGCTACTTTTCTTCGAACTTTGAATGATTTAACTCACAGAGTATATATATAAACAGAGAGCGTACTCAATGTTAATTTCTGGTTTTTGTCCGCCATCAGGGTGGCACAATCAGAACGCAGGGAATTTGCGCAAAATTCAAACCAAATTTTAGCCGCTAAATTTAAAATTATGTATTTCGTGTAAATATATATATATATTATTGATTGATTTTTTTTTTAATTATATATATTATTTTTTTGTTAATAAGTAATTTTTAATATAGAAAGAATCTGGGTATTTTTTATAACATAAACATCAGATATTTTGGAAAGATAAACTATTTATTTAAAAAAATACAGATAAATACATTTTATACCTTTTGGGGTACAGAATACAAAAAAGAAATAAAAAAATTTATAATATGTAAAAATGAACAAAAATACACAAGAGATAAATAAATAAAGTTAAATTGTCATTTGTTATAGATTTGTGACGATCTGAAAAAGAATCAAAATTAGTAACGTAAGTTATTGGTAAATTAGGCGAGTTGTCCAGTTGATAGTTTTGTCGAAGAATAACATCTGAATCCTCAGCAAAAGAAAAAACTTCTAAGGAATTTGATGTATCATTTAATGGATGATCTTTCTCCATTTCTATAATAAATTTTAAAGAATATTTGGTGTTCTCAAACTATTGTCAAAAATATTGACAATTGTTTGATTTTCACTAATATTTATCATAGTTTTATTAGTTTTATTAGAAAAATTACTTATCTTATTGGATGTTTCCATTTGTTGTGAAAGATCTCACAGGTGACTGTTATTTTTAGGAATACTGTGCCCAAATCGAATGATCTTTAGGTTATCAATTTCATTAGTTTGTCATAATTATTGCAATTTTTTGCTAAACATTTTCTTTTTCCTAAAAATATAAATGGAAATGTAGTTAATAAACATATAAATATAATTAAAAACATTTTTAAGTATATAATGAAATCCAATACTTATCTCTTGAATGACAATTTTAACGTATTTGACAATATTTGAATATAATATATATAGAAATCACATGATCATTTCATCGGTTGACTACCCTGCTCTCTAGCGGATTAAAGTGTCAAACTCTCACTGGGGTGGCATACGTGACGTCACACAATTTCAAATTCTCCCATTGGAGTGCACCCCCCCCCCTGATTTAACTAACATCTTTCATCAATTATCTTTATATATATAATTCTTCTGTACGTGTGTATGTGACTGAACTCCTCCTAAACGACAGAACCGATTTTGATGAAATATTTTGTGTATGTTTGTGAGAGTCCCGGACAGGTTTTGTTTCACAAATAACAATAAGTTAATCAGTAATTAACCGTTAAAATAAGAAAAAAAATAAAAATTAGGAGAAATAGTTGCCATGATAACAAAATATAAATATTTACCCATGTTTACAATTTTTTATTTATTTACATTTTGAATTCTAAAATATCGGCGTGTCTGTGTACCGGGAGAGTCCCGGAAAGGATATTATTCACAAAAAATCTTAAGTTCATGAATAATTAACCGTTAAAATAAACTCTATATATAAAAATGAAAAGGGAAAATGTATGTACCGGTATGTATATAAGCCGAAGGCGAGCAGGGGGGTCCAGGGGGCGCAGCCCCCTGGCTAGACGGAAAGCCCCGCCGAAGGCGGGGCTTTGCGTCTAGTATATATATATATTTTACTCTGATGGCTCTGCTAATTCTATTCTACCCACCTTAACAACTGAAGCAGGCAGTGAAAATTTTAACAAACTTTGTCTTGAAGATGGATGACGTTTCCTTCCAGCTGACAAGGTGAAAATAAAATAATCTGGGCCGACATAAGCCTATAATTTTTTTTTTTATGATCCGATTCTAATTCGGCCTTCCTTTACACTTACTTTCATATATATTATAAATATAACTTTATGACGTTTGACTTAATGATCTTTCGTTTTAATTAATAATTTTTTAAGATAGAAAGAAAATTTCATTGAACCGTATAAAACTACTTTTATATATTTTAACACTCTCTTTAAAGATACGATAGAATTTTATTATGTATAAATAAAATATTCTAACATACTGTAGTTAAAAGGGATATTTGTGAAAGGATTAAGGGATAAATAAAACAATTAATTAATAAAATAATCTTTATTTAAAATATGACGATAGAAGAAGATAAAAAAACAAATATTTATTTTGTTTCAGAAGAAGCAGCTTAGGAAAAAAAAAACATGCAGTCATCATTATTAGGAGCAAAGCACAGCACAAGATTTTCAGTTGCATTTACCCCGAGCAAGAAGCCAGGCGATTGATCTCATCCCCCTGCTCCTCTTCTATGCCTAGATATTATTGAAAATACAGCTTCACACATACCAACCACATTTCTCAAATTAAAAGGTATTTATAATTTGCATATTTCACTTTGTTATTTTGATATTCTTTTCCTTAACATTTCGTTATAAAATTATCTATTATTACTTTCTCTTACATCTCTATGTTAATATATAGAGAGAGAAGGTATTGGATTCATGTCAAAAATTCGATGTCGATGTTTTGATGGATATACACGTTTTGAGGTCCTCTGAATACAAAAAAATGGTTTTCGCAACATGGTCTGTCGGTCTGTCTGTCTGGGTTCAATTTAAAGCAGGAAGGAATTGAGCTAGGAGGTTGAAATTTTATATTTAAGTTAGACACCCACCTAGGGCGTGAAAATAAGCTTTTGATCAAAATCGGCCAGAGTACTAGTACTTAACTGATGTACTTTTCCAGTTTTTTTTTTTTTTTTTTTTTTTTTTTTTTGATTTTCTCAAAATTAGCTCCAACGATTTTTATTAAAATTCAAAAATCTTTTAAGAAGGGATGTTATTGAGGACTCTCTTTTATTTTTTAGATGCCTCTTTTAATTGTATATTCTCATTTTGCTCTGAAAATTGTTTAAAGCACACTTTACTCCTGCATTTCATAGGAAAGATAGGATGCCATGGTAACAAAATATAAATAAATATAAATGTTTATCTAATATATCGGCGGAAACTAAATATATATCGACACAAAAAAACTGTTGTAACAAGCACAGTTCACAACAGTGGCGCAACCAGGATTTGCTCCTGGGGGGGGGGGGGGGGGGGGGGCTGATCTCAAAAATTTTTTTTCGCGGAACCAAATTTTTCCGCCCTGCGTGGGAATTTTTTCCAACCGCGGAACATTCCCTCTAGTGTGAAACCAAAAATTTTTTCCCGTCCGTAAAAATATTTTACCTTTTTTTTAGAGGCGCTAAATTTTTGCGGGCCGCGGAGCCAAAAAAATTTTCCATTCTTTCCCTTCCCGAGGGTAAGAGAAAGAAAGTTGTGTGCTGTGCGACCAGTCACATCAGATTTTTATTTCTTATTAAAATTAAATTATATGATTTCTATTACATAAAATTGATTTTTTGATTTTTTTTTAATTTATAATACCACTAGCCCAAATAACACTTTGATAAGATGAGTCAAATAATTATTCTGCAAATATAAATATTCCAATATTAGGATTAGAATTAAAAAGAATATTTTTGAAAGGATTAAGGGATAAATAAAACAAATATAGAATAAAGATTAAAGATTATTGAATATTTAATGATTGAATAGGATAAAAAATAATAGCTAAATATTTCTTTGTTTCAGAAGAGAGATCTTAGAAAAAAACATCCATGTTCGTCATCACTATTCATCATTATACGCAATTGCAAATTATTTTTAAAAGCAAGCAAAGCAAGTCTTTTAGTTGAATGCATCTCGAGGAAGGAGCCACACACCCCTCATCTCACTCCAATTAAAAGGTATTTATAACTTGCACATTTCATTTTCACATTTTATTTTTGTATTTTCTTTCTTAACATCTTCTTCTTCTTCTTTATATATATAATTCTTCTGTACGTGTGTAATTCTTCTGTATGTGACTGAACTCCTCCTAAACGACTGAACCGATTTTGATGAAATTTTTTGTGTATGTTTGTGAGAGTCCCGGACAGGTTTTGTTTCACAAATAACAATAAGTTAATGAGTAATTAATCTTTAACGTTAAAATAAGAAAAAAATAAAGATTAAGAGAAATGGTTGCCATGGTAACAAAATATAAATATTTACCCATGTTTACGATTTTTTATTTATTTACATTTTGAATTCTAAAAAATATCGGCGTAAATTTTTTTGTCTGTGTACCGGGAGAGTCCCGGAAAGGATATGATTCACAAAAAATCGTCAATGATATAAATAATAACTGTGATTAACATTTCGTTTTAAAACTATATTATTATTTTTTAAGAATCTTAACAGAGGGTGGGTGGTAGGGTGTGGGTACGTTTTCCATTCTAATTAAAATATTATAATCATTTTTTATTTTTTTGTAAACTCTCTCTTCCTACAAACAAACACACGAATACTTAATAAGAAAAAATAATTTATATTTTTTTTTTTTTTTTTTTTACAGGCGTGTCTATTGCTAGAGGTCGACTTCTCCCTTCATCATCGACCTTCTCGCTTAAGCATCCCCATCACAGCGCCCTTCGAGCCCCTCTCTCCTCAATAGGTGAGTTCTGACAATCAAATTTTTTCATTTTATAATTTCATATCACTAGAGCCCGGATTCCTATGCAATTGCATATTCTATTTGCTAATAGGTACGTCACTGAAAACCAATTTTCTATCCGAATCATGCCCCCTTGGAGCTAGGGTTCAAATTCTATATTGCATATTTTTGCATATTTGGTCAATATTGCATAAAGTTGCATATTTAAGACTTTTTGGATATTTTAAATTTTTTTCCAGTAAAAGTTTCAATTTATTTTAATTTTTTAATTTTTTTTTCTAAAAACAAAACAAAAAAAAAAAACTTAAATCCTTTATTACATTGTAAAAATTAAATAACTAATATTTTTTTATTCTTTATATCCTCTTTTAAGAAATAAATTTAGTTTTGCTAGAATTTTCGTTGGATGAATATCAAGTCAGTTGTGTTCAAGGGCGGATACAAGGGGGGTAAAGGGGGTAATTACCCCCCCACCCCGAGACTTGAAAAAAATACTTTTTTCTCGAAAAAAAAAAATTTATTTTTAATGTAAAATTTTAAAAATTAATACTTAAAAATTTAATTTGTATTTATATTCTGGCAAACAAGTACAGAATGCGCCTTTAAATTACCGAAATTAAGGAAAAATAGTGTGCTGTGCGACGAGTCAGACCAAATTACCCCCCCCCCCCCCCCCCCCCCCCCTCCCGAGAAACACCTCAGAACGCCCTTAGTCGTGTTCCATAGTTCGAAGTCAAATTTTTTTTTTTTTTTTTTTTTTTTTAAACATTCACACTTTTTTCTCATTCACACTCACACTCACACACACATTCACACTGTCTTTTCGGCAGCTCAGGCCATATAAGACATTTACGATAACCGTTATTTATGAATTTATACGTATATATTAGGGTCCAGGCATTTTTATTTAAGCCATCTGGTATCCAGATGGCTTAAATAAAATCATCGGACTGCCTGGGGTCCGAACCCGCGACGTTTGGTATATGAGGTTAGCACGCTAACCTCTACACCACGCCCCGTGGGCCGAAGTCAAATTAATTAAAGAAAAAAAATGCCAAAACAGGGGTCCTCGTTTGATTCAAAAATTTCGCAATGGATTGCTCTGTTTTTTTTTTTTTTTTTTTTTTTTAATTAAATTTAGTTTTTATTGTGAGACCAATTTTTTTTTTTCTATCATTTCCTTCCAAAAATAAAACACCATTAGTTTTACATCAGTAGAAATCATGATTTACCTTTAATTTGAAGCCATTTACTTAATATTTTTGCCATAAATATATTGCATATTTTGCTGCATATTTTAATACTTTTACTGCATATTATATGGCATATTTAGCGGTTTTGCTGCATAAAAATCCGGGCTCTACATATCACACAAATGATAATTTCATTTTCCTGGGATTGTCTCTATTTTAATATCTCGAGTTTAACAACCCCCTCATTTTATAATATTTAAATATCATTTAAATTCATAAAAATCTCCCTCCCTCTCTCTTTTTTGATTCGGCTCCCAACAGTTCTTATAAATTCTGATTCTCTCTGGGAACATTCTAACATAGAAAAATATTCCCTAATTATATTTAAAAACATTATCTGCTTTCTATATTAGGCCTATAGAAATGAATAGGAGGGCGAGCAAAGAGGTCCAGGGGGGGGTGCTTTGGGCTGGCTTTTTCACTTGTACTTTATATAATGTTTGTTTGAGGGAAAAAAAAATTTTTTTTTATTTAATTTTGTTGGATCGAAATGAATAGATAATATATTATTAAAAAATAATTTTTTCTATAAAATCAGTGGCGTAGCGACCGAGGAGCGAGTGGAGCGGCTGCTCCAGGGCGGAGGGCAGGGTGGGGGCGCCGGGCACATATAATAAATAATACTTTTTATTTAATTTTTTGTCTGTATTTTGATCCTTTTGTAGAACAAAAAATTATTTGGATCCTTTAATCAATTAATTTTTGCTCTGTTGTTTTTTGATAGAAATCTATCCATTTTTTTTATTTAAAATGACAAACGTTAGGATTCACGGCCAAAGATAAATAAATATATTATCCCGTTTTATTCAAATTTAATTTTAAAAGTAGACAAAATAAAATAAAAATATTGTTTTGTTGACTAAATATGATTTTTTTTTTACTTTTAATATTGGCCTAATAAATTAGAAAAAGCATTTAGTAGATATTGTGGTTAAATTTTGGTATTATACACAGATTATATATGCTGAGCCTTCAGATGAAGATGAAGAAATCTGAGGAATTTTTTTATATGAAAAATTTTTTTAATCATTTTAGTAATTTGAGATTTGCATTTTAGGTTTAATAAAAAATCTGAAATTAGAATAATAATAAGCAAGGGATGAGGTGTTCGAGGGGGGGGGGGGGGGCGCCAGCAGTTGAGTCGCTCCATGGCGCCAATATCCTTGCTACGCCACTGTATAAAATAATTACTTTTTCTCTAATCTAAAAAAAAAAATTCTCTTTGTTCGGTTATGTAATGTATTGATAGTAATAAGGGTAGTTTTTTTTTCTGTGGGAGTGCGTTTTAAAATTAGCCATTTAATCAAGTAAATTATATAAAATTCTTTTTCATTTAATTTAAAGAATTCCATTGTATGATAAAACACAGAGAATTAGAAAAAAAATTCTTAATCAATCTAATAAACCTCTCAATTCTTCATCCCTTGTCAATTAATAATTAAATCACATAATCAATTTACAGCTGAGATGTTATATTAATAAGAGGGTAAATGCAGCTAAGGTTACTTCTTTATTCGATTAATTCAGTCTTATACCACCCCCCCCCCCAAGTTATTTTCTTACTCTACACATTTTCTTAATATAATTTATATAATGTTCGATTGAGGGAAAAATAATTCAATTTTCTTTTAGGCCTAACTCCCAACTTTTTAAAAAAAGCTCATTTTTTTACGATTTAAGGGACAAAAAGACTCTCCCCATATTAGGGTTGGTAGATTCGGAGGCTGAATCGATTTTCGATTTTTAAAATCGAAACCAAATAATCGATTTTTTAAAAAATCGATTTTTGCCTTTAAAAAATCGATTTTAATCGATTTTCGATTTTTTACAAAAATTTTTTCACTATGCCCATAAGTTGATTTTAAGGTTCTGCTTACGATTTTCAAGCGGATTATAGAACAAGAAAATAGAAGGCTGCATTACTGATGCCGAAATCAATTTATTCAGTCTTTATAACTTCTTTAAAGACCAACACATTGTTAACAAACCAGAAACATCAGCTACTATATTTCTTAAAATCTGGTGGGATCGCCACACCAGATTTTTGTGTCGACATATATTTAGGTTCCGACAGTAGCTTAAGGTACCATCTATTGCAATAGTATTGAGAATAAAGCCCGGCAGTTAGGCAGCCCGAATGGTACACGTTCACTAATATATTAAAAAGATAAATTTTTATGGTAATAAAGGCCGACCGCCCTATTGCCTGCTTTGAAAAAGATATTTCTTAGACAGACCAGCTGCCATTTGGGCTGCCTAACTTCCGGACTTTATTCTCAATACTATTGCAATAGATGGTACATTTGAATACAAGATTTTTTTTTTAAACACATTTTTTTCTCACTCACACTCATACACACATTCACAGTTTTTTCGGTAACTCAGGCCATATAAGACTTTTACGATATCCGTTATTGATTAATATACATATTGGGGGTCCAGGCATTCTTATTTAAGCCATTTGGTATCCAAATGGCTTAAATAAAATCATCGGACTGCCTGGGGTCCGAACCCGCGACGTTTGGTAAACGAGATTAACCCTACACCAAGCCCCGAGGGCTGAATTCAAGATTAAAATTTATAATCATGGGGAAATATTTATATTTTGTTACCATTGCAACCAATTCTCCTATCCTTCCTATGAAATACAAGAGTAAAGTGTACTTCAAAAAGAGAATATACATTTTAAAGAGCATCTAAAAAATAATTGATTTTTGAATTCTAATCAAAATCGTTGGGGCTATTTTTTAAGAAAATCAAAAAAAAAAACTGAAAAACTACCTCAGTAAAGTACTCGTGCTTTTTGGCCGATTTTAATTAACAGCTTATTTTCTCGCTCCAGGGGGTATCTAACTTAAATATAAAACTCCAACCTCAAGCTCAATTCCTTCAAGTTTAAAATTGAACACAGACAGACAGACCATGTCGCGAAAACCACTTTCTTGGAAAATCGAAAATCGAAAATCGGCCGTCAAAAATCGATTTTTTCGATTTTTTCAAAACACTGAATCGATTTCGATTTTAATCGAAAATCGACGCTCAAAATCGATTTTCGATTAAAATCGAAATCGATTCGACCAACCCTACCCCATATCCTCTCCTTGGATCCAAATGTTCATGTTTTAATATCAAGGTTAAAATATTCCTTTTTATCGCCCTAAAATTAACCAAAATGGGTGGAAATAAGTATGGGGCTATCCCCCGAAAAAAAAGGAAAACGGAGGTCATATTTGGATTCAGGAGGTTTACTTAAGAATCTGAAGGAATTATGTCGGGGCTTTTTTTCTTGCCGACTAGTGTAATCTATTCGTATTTTACTTGAACAAGTAGCTTATTATTAATATTTTTTTTTATAAACAAATAAATAATATTTTTGGTGGCTGCACCCCCAGGGTTGTGGGAAAGCATTTTGAGGGGTGCTAGTCGATTTATAGAAATCTTTCTTCTAAAATTTTATCTTTTTACTTTCTTTACTCAATAGATCAACAACTTGAAAATGTACAAACGTGAAAGGGATAATCCTTGAGGTTATAGGGGGGTGCGAGAGTATATTTTATTCCTCTATTTAAAGATAGGATAGAATTCCTAACTCTATCAGATAATCAAACAAATATTGCCTCCTCCTTTGAAATTTATTAATAAGGAATCCTTTTTAAGGGGGTTTGAATAAAATATTCTAAATACTGTAGTTAAAAAGAATATTTGGAAAAAGGATTAAGGGATAAATAAAACAATTATTTAATAAAATAATCTTTATTGAATATTTAAAATATGGTAATACAAGAAGATAAAAAATAATATTAATAAATATTTCTTTGTTTCAGAAGGAGCTTAGGAAAAAATCCATGTGAGTCTTCCTTATGATCAAAGAAACAGCACACACTCAAATTTTTTTTTTTTTTAATTGTGAACTGATCTGCATCTCGTCTATTGCGATGATATTAGTGAGAATAAAACGTCACACACACCACATCTCGCTCTTAAAAGGTATTTATTATTTGTATATTTCACTTTCATAAAGGGTTAGATATTTTATTTTTATTACGATATTATTAGGAGAATTTTTAATTTAGACCACATTTTTATTATTAATTATTTATTAAAAATATAAATACTGTACAACGTTTCGACTGCTTATTCTGCAGCCGTTCTCAAGTACTGTGCACTTGATCCGATTCAAGTTTTTAAAATAATTAATATAAAAAAGTGGTCTATTATTAAAAATTTCCCTAATAATAATAATTCAAACCACAAAAGCTTTAATAAACGGATTTTATTTTTATATTTTCTTTCTTAACATTTTGTTATAAAATTTTTTAATATTGAAAACAGAGGGTGGTAACAGGTGTATATTTTCCATTCTAATTAAAATTTTATTACCTGGTATTATTTTTTTTTGTATATTCTCTTCTTCTAGTTAACAAGAAAAAATAATAATTTTTATCTTTTACAGAGGTGGTTATTGCTAGAGGTCGACTTCTCGCTTCATCATCTTCCTTGTCGTTTGAGCATCAACGTCTCAGGGGGCTCTCTCTCTGCACTGGGTAAGTCCTGACAATCAAATTTTCACAATTTCATTTTCCTGGGAAAGGTGATTCTTTCTTTTTTTAAAATCTCGGGTATAAAAACCCCCTCATTTTATATTTTATTATCATTTAAATCTACAAAAGTCTCCCTCTCTCTCTTTCTTGATTCAGGTTCCTAGAGTTAGTTTTTTTGAATGGCTGGGTTGCTTTTTTACTTTCTCTTATCTATATGTATATGTTAATTCAGGATGGCTACAGACCGGGAAAAACTTAAAAACCTGGAATTATCAGGGAAATTTATTATAACTTTTTCCAATCAATTATATCTGAGACTGAGAAAAACTAATTTCTATTAAATTTCTATATTATCGCGCCTTCTAAAGCTAAATTGTTTTTGCTATGTGACTATTTTCCCGACACTAAAAAATGTAGTAGGCCTATTGTCCAAACAAATTTCCATGGCTCAAGAAATTCGTTGGAACAAATTTTTTATTGTTATTAATCGTTAAATTTCTTTAAAAAAGAACATCAAATTTTTACTTTCTCTTGCCCATATATGTTAATATATAGAAATGAGTTTTGGATTCATGTCAAAAATTCAATGTCGAGATTTTTGTGGATACACATGTTTTGAAGTCGTCTGAATCCAAAAAAGTGATTTTCGCGACATGGTCTGTGTGTGTGTGTCTGTGAACAAAAAACTCAAGAACGAAAAGAGCTAGGAGCTTAAAAATTTTTATTTAAGTTAGGTCACACCCCAGAAACGTCTTTTGACATTTTCAAAACGACTTTTGAGGCGCTTTTTTGCCTGTCAGAGACTTTTTTTTGAAAAAAGCGACTTTTTTTACAGGCTTTTTTTAAATTTTGCATTTTGGGTAGAGGCCATTGAGATTCTCCTTTCTATATTAGGATTATAGAATTAAATGGGATGGAAATGATTAAATTCTTTCTATTCGTAAATGTTTAATTACCCACTAGCGCTGAGAAATATCATTCTTATTTATTTATTATAATTCGTGACTACATGTTATAATTTTTTAATACTAAATTTAAATATTTTTCAAAATTATCCCAAAATAATTTTTTTAACTACCAACATGATTTGTTTCTATTGGGTAAGATATAATAATACCTTTTTGTCTAATCTATTAAAAAATATTTTTTCCCTTTGGTTGGTTATTTAATGTAGAAATAAGGGTGGTTCTGGCGGAGGTGGGTTAAATTAGCCATTGAATCAAATCAATTAGGTAAAATCCCAAATAGAATTATCAATTAATTTTGAAGAATTCTATTGTATGATAAAGCAGAGAGAAAAAAAAATATAAAATTTTCTTAATTAATCCAACAAACCTCTCAATTCTTCATCCCTTGCGTTAATCCCCGACTGTTCATCTTTTTATTACGGTAATGAATCTTTTATTATCTCATTTGCATAACGAATTAAATTTTTATTTTCAATTTTTTTTTTTTCTTTCTTAAAATATACTTATAAAATTGTCCATTGTCCAATTTTTAAATACAACGCTATGATGGAGTCGTGTGCCCCTGGTGGAGGAAGGGTGTAAATCACCCCTTATTAAATAATTGAAAATAGAAATTCTTAACTTTTATCTCTCGTCAGTGGTATAATAATAAGTGTGATTTTTAGCGGTGGAATTTTTTCTTCACTGTCTGAATTGTTTCTTTCTCCACTCGCCCCCTCTAAATATAAGTTTATACAATTCAGATGATTTTTACTTTCTCTTACCCTATATGTGAAATATATAGAGAGAGAAAGTATTGTTTATTAATTTGTTTTTACGCTAATTTTTTTAAACTATCTACGTTATTGATTTGTTTGTAATTTGAAAGATATAATAATTACTTTGTGTCTAATCTCTTCGATCGGTAATGTAATGTAGTAATAGGGGTGGTTTTTTCTGGAAGTGGTGGGTTAAAATAGCCATTGAATCAAATAAATTATATAAAATTATTTATCATTTAATTTAGGGAACAGACAATTTCAAAATATCTTAATTTTTCTAAAAAAAAAAAAAAACATCTCCATTCTTCGTCCCTTATCAATTAATAACACTGTGCGGCAAAATGAAACTTTTTTTCCGGCCCCGAGATAATTCCTTCAGATTCTTAAGTAAAATGACCTCCTGAATCCAAATATGACCTCCGTTTTCCCCCAGCACGTACCGTTTTCGGGGGGGGGGAGCCCCCTATTTATTTCCACCCCATTTCGTTAATTATAGTGCCATGAATCAAATTTGGAGGGATGAAAAGGAATATTTTAGCCTTAACATTTCTTCAGAAGGTCAAAAAACATTAACATTTGGATCCAAGGGGAGGATGTGAGGGAGGATTTTGTCCCTTAAAATGCAAAAAAATCATTAAAAATTATCGATTTTTTCACAATTTTTTCACTGATTTTCTACATATTCCAGCGGACAGACCCACCTCACCCTTCCTTAAACATCCCTCAACTAAAAAAAAATATATAGGACAAAGCGGGTGGGGTGTGGGCGATTCCGAAGCCCTTGCAAGAAGATGGAAGATTCACAGCTCAGTTGGTCAAATTGGCAAATATGCGGCTATAACTTTCATTTTTGGGCTGATCTTTACAAATTTAAACTTAAATATACGGATTCTTCTATGTCCTTCAATATTTCCATATTTTATCTAAAGTTTATCTAGTTAAAGTTTGAAAAAAATTATAATCTATGAAATATAAAGTAACACTTTTGTAAATAAATCAGGTCTAATAGGTTTTTATTGTACTTATATTGCTGTATTATTGTATTTAAATTGTTTTGGTTATACAAATTTTGTAAAAATATATTTTGTAACGACTTTTAGCCCAATGGCGGTAAGCCAAAGGGGCAGAATAAAAAAAAAATCAGGAAAAATATGAGATTTATAAAACCAAATTTATTTAAAGAAAAATCTACATGGGGGATAGAATCCGTATATTTAACTTTAAATTAGTAAAGATCAGCCCAAAAAATGAAAGTTATAGCCTCATCTATCTATCTATATATATAATTCACTAATGTCCGTCTGTCTATCTGTCTGTCTGTCCGTCTGTCACGCTCTATTTAGGTAACTTCCCGTTGGAATTTTGAAATGAAATTTTTTATGCATAAAGAGGACCTTCTCGGGATTACAGGAAAATTATTTTCATCCCGAAATTCCCATAACTTTTTGATTTATTAATTTTTAAAGTTACGATTTCTCCCATAGGAAATGTATAGAGAAATATTTATGAATTCTTTTCATTTGTGTATTCCATGAATGTAAACAAATCCTCAAGCAGGCACTGGATTGGAATGGAATAATAATAATAGGGGGTCCAGGGGGGCGACGCGGCTAGTATTTGCCAATTTGACCAACTGAGCTGTGAATCTTCCATCTTCTTGTAAGGGCTTTGGAATCGCTCACACAGTAGCGTAGCCAGGATTTCTGCTTGGGGGGGGGGCCCAAAATTTATGAACATAAAAATTCCTCCCCCCCCCCTCATATTCAGGAAACTTAAAGTGGAGAAACTTTTTTTTTAGATAATAAAAGAATTATAAATAAAAAAACAATTAAAATAAAATTTTTTTTCTTGAAATAAAAAATAATTTTAATACAAAATTCGTAAATATTAAAGATTTTTTCCATTATTTTAGATTTTAGAATTTATGAGAGTTAAGGTTGTTCGGACATTAAAGCACTTTAACCGATTAAAAGCTAATTTTTTAATATGTTATTAATCACTATCAAATACGTATAAAATAAAATTTTGAAGCAGATCTGACCCAGGGTTATCGTGTAATTAATTTTTAAAAAATTGAAATTTAACATGTAGCCTATGGGGAATAACGACGAAACGCACACATATTGAATTAAATAGGCATCTGTGCAACTGATACAAAAACAAAAAAACTTACATTTTATTAATTCACTTCCGAGGAATACGTTAAAAATAAAACCAAAAGTTTCTGCCGACCGCTTTTAAAGATATTTTAACAAGAAAGTCAAAAAATTCTCCAAAATGACAGTCGCTAATATTTAAAAATAATGAATTCTCGAGAGTCAGACCAGCCTGGCAACGTCGCAAAACATAAGTGTCTTATCTCTATGTCAGTTACATTTTTACTTTCTCGTATAGAGAAAGTTATGTAATCGTAAAAAAATTCGACTTCGAGATTTTGATGTTTTAAGAAATGTTAAGGCTAAAATATTCCTTTTCATCCCTCCAAATTTGATTCATGGCACTATAATTAACGAAATGGGGTGGAAGTAAATAGGGGGCTCTCCCCCGAAAACGGTACGTGCTGGGGGAAAACGGAGGTCATATCTGGATTCAGGAGGTCATTTTACTTAAGAATCTGAAGGAATTATCTCGGGGCCGGAAAAAAAGTTTCATTTTGCCGCACAGTGTTATCCAAAAGAAACAAACCCTTAAGAAAATTGGATAAAAAAGATTTATTATACCTTTCCAATAAATACATTCTTTTCTAGCTAGCGGTTTGTTTGTCTGTTTAATAGAGTCGCCCGTTAGTTAGGCAACCCGGAGTGTTTCCTAGCTGCGGGCTTAAAACGTTACGCACGGCGTTTTAAGCTTTGCGCAACTCAACGGAGCACGCAATGCGTTTTACGCACCGACTTTTATATTTTAACATGAGAAAGGAAAGGATTACGGGGGAAAATAAAACAATTATTTAATCAAATAATCTTTATTGAATAGTTAAAATATGACGATAGAAGAGGATAAACATAATAAATAAAAATTTCTTTGTTTCAGAAGCGAGACGTTAGGAAAAGGAAATGCATCTGCGTCAAGGGGGCCAAGGGGCCAGTCGATTGAACTCAGCTCACTGCAAAGTGCCTCCTCTATTGCGATTCTATTAGTGAGAATAAAACGTCACACACACCTACTCTCTCCACAATTAAAAGGTATTTATAATATGCATATTTCACTTGCATAAAGGGTTATATTTTCTTTCTTAAAACATATTTATAAAATTATCCTTTGTCTAAAAACTAGAAACCAGAGGGTGTAAAAGGGTGAAAATAATCTTTTAAACTGGACCGCCAGGATGTTTTTTTTTTCGATTTTCTCAAAATTCGCTCTAGCCAATTGGATTAAAATTCAAAAATCAATTATTTTTTGATGCTCTTTAAAATGTATATTCTCATTTTGCCTTCAAAATTGTTTGAAGCTCACTTTATTCTAGTACTTCATAGGTAAGATAGGAGAAATGGATTTTATATTTTACCATGGTAATAAAATATAAATATTTTTGTATGCTTATTAAGTTTACAACTTGAATTCTGTAGCCCAATGGCCACCGGCCAAACGGACAAAATAAATAAAAAATGAAACTTGAATTCTGCCCGCGGGCTTGTATACCAAGCCCAAATTGATAATAACTAGGCAATGGGAACTCGATGATAACGATGAATCCTTGTTTCTGGTTCTGGGCCATGATTCTCTTTTGGGGATTAGGATTGCATTTAATCATTACTGATCGAAATGAATAGGTGGGGTTCGGGTTATTAAAATAACTTTAAAACGTATGTTTCTCTGAAAAATTAATTTTATAAATACACGGATAGAAGTATTCTATTTGATTGGTGGTGGGTTTTAGGGGTGGATTAATTAAGTAAGTCGTTTAAAAATTATTTAAGCTCGAATGTATCCCTAATAAATAAATAAATACTAAAAAGAACCATAAGAAGGATTTTATTTAATAGAGGGTGAGTTTTAATGGAGGGTAAATGAATTGAGTCTTTTAATAGTTATTTAATTTCGGATTTGTACCCAACAGAATAAAACGCCGTTAGTTTGCAAGTAAATAGAATTTTTATCAATAGAGAATTTATTATATAATTTTATTTTTTGGGCGCACAGAGAGGAATGCTATTTCTCTATCGATCGATGCCTTGTGCTTGGCTGGTTGCCTGTCTGTCAGTTGTATTCGAGACGAGACCCGAGTCATTACGCGGCCCGTGCAGGGCTCTATCCTGGAACCCCTAAATAAATTTAGTTTAGGAAAGTGGCAGCTAAACTTATATTGGAGAATACCTTTGGAAAATCGAAAACAATAAAATTATTCATGACACTAAAAAAAATTTATTTATAAAAATATGAAAAGGTTTCAAAAAACCAAGTTTTTCAAAAGTTTTGTCGGATAATCTGGAACTTAGATGGAGAATGAATAAACGCCGCAAATGAAAACAATCTTTCAACTGGGGCAGAAGAACTAAAAGATTTAGTCGTTGAGAGCTGGTTGAAAAGAAGAAAGCAAAAAAGTTTTTTAACGAAGAGTGAAAATTTGGCGGTTTGATTGACTTCTCTTTACTGGTTTTTACTAAGATCCGGAGCAGAGAACCCACACGTTGATCACATACAGTAATATTAAAAAGTAATTAAAACGATTTCAGCTCCCTCTGCAAGACTTTTTTTACACTGCGGCAAATTAAAAAAAAAAAAAGTATTATTTGGTATCTCGAATTTCAGATACCAATTACTAAAAAATGTAACGAAATACAAGATAGCAATTACTTTGCCAATTCTGCTAACGGAGTTACAAAATACCAATTAATATTGTATTTGGTATCCTATTTTTCAAATACATGTAACTGATTAACGCCCATCCCTGGGTATTGTTAACGTTTATGTGTTAGAAATTTTTAGGTTAATTGTAAATGTTCAAATTATTACAAAAGGTGTTGTTTAGTTGTTTCTTTTTTTATTATTATATAGAGATTCACAATTAATACATTTACATTTTACATTTTTTTTATTTATGACTATTTTGACCAGCTTTAAGGCGGTCTCCGGCATGCTGTAAACCAGCTTTTAATTACGGCTTGAATTTTAGTATTGTCTGCAGATTTTCATTGTTCTAATACAGCATCTAAAAAATGACATAATAATTATATATATATCAAAAAAGTATAATATTTTACAAAACAAATAATAATTTAGTTCTCAAAAATCATAATACTTACTCAGCTTAATCATCTCAGCTGAAGATGAACGATAGAGCGCAGAGGTTTAATGTGATTTCTTTTCCTTTTCCCAGTCACTTCTACATTTATTTTCTCTTCTATTGTGGCATCATCGTCATTTGTAGACAGATTCATACTGTCCAATTCAAATTCACGGGCCTCGTCATAAGTCTCTGTTAATAAAATATTATTTCGATAGATAAAATTACAATGTTACTATATACATGTGGTTAAATATATGGATATTATACCATACTTTGAATATATTTACCATATGGGCCAAAAAGTCGATTGTACCGATAAGTCAGCCAATTTTCCTTTGGAATTTCACCTTTGATAATTTGTATGACTGGGTTTTTTGTTTTAGGCCACTTAAAAGTTCTTGAATCTGTATTTACCCAAGATTTGTGGACGATGCCAGAGGACTTATCCCAAAATACCACGAAGAGCATTTTAATTTTTGATGAATCAAAAAAAAATTCTATATCAAATGAGAAATTGTTAATGGTTATCTATTTATTTCAGTCAAATAAATAATTTTATTAGTCATTTAAATTTCAATGTTGTTTTCAAATTGCTTAAATCGAATAACTTTTTAAATTCATATAAATTGCATTGAAAAGTTTATACTGTATTTATACTCGTAATAAAAGTTTAACTTTGAATTGGGAAAAAAATATAATAAAATAATTAAATTGTTACTAAATTTATTAACGAAAATGAAACTTATTTAAAATTATTATCAAATATATTTAAAATTATTATCAAATAACTGCATAAAAAAATTAAGTAAACCATATTTGTATTTATATATCTCTTAAAATAATAATTTTTATATAAAATGTGCAGGCTCTAAAATTAATTCAAGCAATCTGAAAACATCAAGTAATAACGAAAAAATATTACAAATTAAAATTTTTTTGTTATAACCTAAATTCATACTTACAATTTTACTCTATGGCAACAAAATATTGTTGGATTAAGATATTTTAAAAAATTAATGAGCATAAACTAAAATAATTATACTTATTAACCAAAAACAACAATTCAGTTAAACTTATTAAATAAAATAAACAATATCACTATCATATCTAGTTATAACCGTTCTCCTCTTGTGTTTATAAATGTAAAGAAGCCCGGCTCATGCTTTTCGTTACTGCGCATGTGATCTTCTTCGCTACGCATGCGCCGGACTCCCTCGGGCGCCCAGGGAGCTATAATCGAACAAACCTAATACTGGCCGCTGTTGGTGCGAAAAGCACAGGTTATGATCAAATGTTAACAAAAAGATATATTTTTGACCTCATAAGAACATCAACAGAAGTTATCATAAAGTTATCTTTTAGATCTCGATAGGCCGATATCCATAAAAAGTTGTCAAAAAGATAACATTTGTCTGGCCTCTAAAAGATATCTTTTTTCAGAGAACATAACGATGAGATATATTTTTGACCTTATAAGGACACCAACAGAAGCTATCATTAAGTTATCTTTTAGATCTCGATAAACCGATATCCATAAAAAGTTGTCAAAAAGATAACATTTGTCTGGCCTCTAAAAGATATATTTTTTCAGAGAACATAATGATGTCTTTCTGACATGGATGCCGGTGGGGGGGGGTCTAAATGGCCTCTTATGCCGTAAAAGACCTTAAACTTAATCGAATAAAAAAAAATTAAAATAATTAAATAAATAAATAATTCATAAAAAAAATTTATGAATTTCATTCATTAAAAAAAAAAAAAAAAAAAAAAAAAAAATATGTCGGAAAATTCTTTAAAATATCTAAGTTATTTGAGATACAAATTTAGAGACACTATTTGTCCTTAATTTGATTTCGTTTAAAAAAAAATTAAAAGTAGGCCTAGCAGTTGCAAATTAAGTAGCTTAAAAAGGTATGTGAAAATAACAAAACCAGTGTACGCGAGAGTAAAATCGTAGAATTTGCAAACAACGATTTAGAACGAGCTTGAGTTCAAAACCCATGTGGGTGAGTTTTTTTTTTTTTCCACCGCTTACTGTTTAGTTGGAACTGCGGCCATAGAGAGCGTTAATTTGACACAAAATTTCTGTTTAATTTTTGCGCGCAAAGTTAGTTCGCAGAAACTTCTGTAAGAGGGCGTTAAAACTTGTGGAAATCTTTTAACATGGAGCTGTCCAATCTTGATATATGTGGGTATGATCTGTGGTGTTTACCTATCAGGAAATAGCCTATTTATTCTGCCGCTTTACTTGTGTTTTTTGTTCTTGTTTTCCTTTGAATTATTTGATCATAATTAAATATTTAAAATTCTCTCAATTAAATTGTTAAAAGTATGTCAATTATCAAGCAAGAAGACATCGATGATATCAAATATCCAATTCACATTGGTAATTTATTTTTTTATTTTATAACCTTTTATCTATCTCTTCTGTCATTAATTTTTATTTAGTAATTAGTTTTCTTTTTAAATATTTATCTCTACCTTGTACAATTAAATATAAAATATAGACAAACTTATTCCTTTTTGCTTTGATTTTAATCATTTTAGAAAAGTGCAACAAATTATATTTTAGATAATAATCAGCAATTAATACCATTACACAGGCAACAGGGATTAGGGCGATCTGAAGGCCGAAATATATTACTCTAATTCTATTCAAAGAATAAGATCTTTGAATAACTTTTCTCTTAATTTATATTTTTTTAATTAAACAACTAATCATTTTGTCAATAGGGAAAGGTCTGTATCAGATCAATATTTAAATATTTTTCGAGATCTATATATTTGAATAAGATAATAGTATACAAAATACCTCGATTCGGACTTAACAAGTCATAGATATATTCAACAAGACATGTGAGTGTTTTTTATTGGCGAGGCCAAACATCCCATGGCCCCCGGGAATCGAACCCAGGATCTCCGCCTTTCCGGGGCATAGGCGTGCTATCCATTGCACCAGGCCACCGGATTTTTTTATTTAAATTTTTTTTTTTTTTTTTGCATTAGGTCCAGTCTTCCCATGTGAACATTGTGAGACCAACTTTATAAATTTATATTTTCTATGGAAGCATTCTAAAAAGTGTTCATCAAACGTTATACAAAGAATAGACAAAAGAAATTTCGATTTCCTCAAAAAACTATCAAAAAGAGGTAAAAGTAAAGCAATTTTTAATTTTATTCTTTTTTTTTATTATTTTATAACTAGCTTACAAGCACTCGCTACGCTACGCTCCGCTCACCTTGTAAGCTAGTTATTTTTTAATTATAACATTTCATTTTCAGAACGTGAAGAAACTTTAGAAAAAAGCCAAAAGGAATATTTAAAAAAAAATGATAAAAAAGAAAAAACTCAATCAAACTTGAATAAGAAAAATTTAAAAACTTCATTCGCCAACAATAAAATACTTCCGGAGAAATCGTTCACATGTGAAATATGTTCAAAACAATTTAATCGAAAATCTAATCTCACCGCACATTTACTTACTCATTCTAGCCAAAAAGAATATAAATGTGATATTTGTTTAAAAGAATTTAATCAAAAATCGTATCTCACCACACATTTGCGTATTCATTCTGGCCAGAAAGAATATAAATGTGATATTTGTTCAAAACAATTTACATTCAAAAAGACTCTCAACGCACATTTGCGTATTCATTCTGGCCAGAAAGAATATAAATGTGATATTTGCTCAAAACAATTTACATTCAAAAAGACTCTCAACACACATTTGCGTATTCATTCTGACCAAAAAGAATATAAATGTGATATTTGCTCAAAACAATTTAATCAAAAATCGTATCTCAACGCACATTTGCTTATTCATTCAGGCCAGAAAGAATATATATGTGATATTTGTTCAAAACAATTTCTTCAAAAATCGAATTTCAACAGACATTTACATATTCATTCAGGTACAAAAAAATATAAATGTGATATTTGTTTAAAACAATTTAATCAAAAATCTCATCTCAACACACATTTAAGTATTCATTCTGGCCAGAAAGAATATAAATGTGATATTTGTTTAAAACAATTTAATCAAAAATCTCATCTCAACACACATTTGCGTATTCATTCTGGCAAAAAATAATATAAATGTGATATTTGTTCAAAACAATTTATTCTAAAGCGCCCTATACACGCCGTACTTTAGAACGCGAGCCGGATCCGGCGATTTTTCACCACACACGCATACGAGCCGAGCTCTGCTCGCCTACAAACGAGCCAAATCAGCATGTGTGAGGGCTCTCACGAGCCGAGCCGAGCCAAAATCAGTCATTAAATACCCTATTCTGAGGCACTAGTCTAATCCTTGAGAGCCGACACAAGTGGGGATCTACTCCCGAGCTGAGACAGATAGGTCCCGGCTCTCGATAGCCCATACACATGCGGATTTGGGTCGTTTGAAGGCGAGCCGAGCCGGGCGAACATGAGGTGCTTTAAACCTGATCTCCCAAAACATTTGCTTATTCATTCTCCAGAAAAAGGAAATAATACAAATAAAAATTAAAAGAAAATTATAGTAATTATCTAAAAAATTTAAATATTTACTTACAAGTAGGTATCTCATATTTGGCCAAAAAAAAAATTAAATCTAATTAATTTTTTACAGTTTATATTCCTGTAGATATATTTTGAAATATTTCATTTAGAATAATAAAAAATTCATTTGCTTTAATTTGTGGCTGTGATCAGGGCCGCATTCAGGGGGGGGGGGGGGGCATCCCCGGGCCCGATTTTTATTGAACGTCGAGCATTCCAATTTAGCTGATAACTCCATCCCCCTATTACACAGCAAAAAAACTTTCTCTTACCTTGGTCAATCAAAAGTTGTCTATTGTGCTTTCACACCAGATGTTTTTGTGTTGAGATATATTTATTATAGTTTCCCATAGCACCTTAGTTCTAAACTTGACCACTTGTAAACCATAAGTAAAGAAAGGCAATTAATTCAAAATTTCCATAGATGTCTATGTATTTCAATTGTATATAACAATGTATGTGACTGCTTGAAACAAGGGAGGGGGAGTAAGGGGGTGATTACCCCCCCCCTCGAGAAACTCCTCTGGATCCGCTCTTGACTTGAAATAAACTATACAGTAGTATTTTTTAAAATTTTAATCTCATATTTGAACATTTTATACACTATAGAGCTGTGGTTCCCAACCGGTGTGCCCCGGAACCCAAGGGTGCCGCGAAATATTGAGATAAACCACGATTATTTTAGTGTGAACCAGTATTATGTATTAAAATTTCATGTACTAGGTAGATATATTCTTGGTTTAATAAAAAGATGACTATTATAATTTTTATATATATTTATATATACTGTATATATATTTTTCTTTATTTCAGAGCGTATAATATGATGTTTTCCATTTCTTAACATTTTTCTTAATAAAAGAGATAATACTTCTATAGAACAAAAATTAATATTTTATTAAGAAAAATGTTTAGAAGCTCCCTGCCCCAAGAAAAATTGAGAAAATATGGCGCTTTCCAGGCCCTCCGGTGGGTAGCTGGCCCCCCCCCCCCCCAGCCAAATTCTCTAGTTACGCCCATGCATTTATGACTAGAATGAGTCAAATCTTTTAATATTTATATATAAAAACAAATTTTCAAAAATGCCAGGTGGCAAATGATTGACAGATCTAAATTAAACTTAAATAAAGACAATATCTATTTTGTATGTTAATAATATAAAATATACTCTTGAAGGGCTGAAGATGGCTTTGTTGTTCATAGCCGAAAAGTTCCTAAATAAAGATAATAGATGCTTTTTATTTATTGGCTGCATCCTCTTTATATTATTAATCTGAAAAAACTATACTAATGTTTTTAATTTTATCTTAATTTGTTCTTTCAAGTTGCATTATTATATAGTTAATAAACAAAAAACAAAATTTGAATTGAACATTTGGAAAGCATTTTATCTTATTTCTGAATATAAAATTATCTAACTGTAAGATGAAGAGTTGCTGTTGATGTTATGGAATGGAAGAGATCAAGTACAGGTGCAGCAAATAAAGAGAGCCTTTGGATGCCGAAAACGAGACGTTTTGCACAAAATTTTATTCGTCCATCCTCAGTCTCTCAGTTCTCATTATAAGCCTACCAGGACTGAGGATGGACGAATAAAATTTTGTCTCCTTTTCGGCATTTGGCATCCAAAGGCTCTCTTTATTTGCTGCACCTGTACTTGCTCTCTTCCATTCAATAAAATTATCCAAAAAAGAATTATTTAATGTCAAAATAATAAGTATGAATATACTGAATCTTGATTATGTTTTGTTCATGCCTAATGTATTAAAAGAATGTATTGCATACACAAACTTTAAACAATACCTGTATTAGACTGGTTGTGAAGGGTTTAATAATTGTAACATAATAAATAAATGCATTGTATATATACATCAAAATATTTTGTTATTTTTAGGCTGAATGCACACCGATCGATCAAAACAAAAACGTTTTTGCCTGAAACTGTTTTTTCAATGCTTTTCTATGGGTCAATGCACACCGAAGAGACAAAACACAATTGGTCATGATTCGACATCATCGAACAAAATGTTTTGTCCGAAAACCTTTTTGCTCGATCGGTGTGCTTTGGCATCGAGCAAAACGTTTTGCTCTTGAACAAAACATTTTGATCGAAAACGTTTTTGCTCGATTGGTGTGCGTTTAGCCTTACTCATTTATTCCCAAGATAATAACAAGTTCCTGCGTTTTAATCTTTTAATCCCAATCATTATATATTTATATTTTTTTAGAAAAAACTTTATAAAAATTATTTGAAAGAAATAAAGATCTCGGGTTCAAATCTCTTGAGTTAGAATTGTTTTATCCTCCGCCCACTATTTCGTTGAAAGTACAATATTATAGATTGCGGTAAATTAACACAAAATTTCTAATTTTAATTTTAGCGCGCAAAGTTAGTTGGTAAAAACAACGATAGAGACCATTAAACTTATGAGCAATTTTTACCTTGAACTGTTCAATCTGTCTGATCCAGGGATCTGATCAATGTCATGGTCTGGTACTCCACCACCAGGGGGTGAACAGCTCTATGGGAATAATTTCCACAAGTTTTTGTTTAGTTACACAAGTGTATTACAAGAGAGCACCACTGGGCTGTCTGAAATAGTTCAAAATTTACTCCATAGATGTCGCTCTGTTCGCTGTCTCCTAGAGTCCCTGTATATCAGAGTCTGGCCATACGAGCGACCGTTAGAATTGTCGGCCATCTTTCTTCCGACCGCTCCATTGAATACATGGAGAAAAAATGATTTTTTTTTGTTAATTAATTATATAATAATTTTATTCAAAAAAAAAACTTATAGAAACAGAAGCTAATATTTTAATGATTATTTATATACTAAAAAAAAGTAAGTAAAACTACTCAAAATAATTTATTTAATGAAAAAACATTTGAATTTGACATTTCCCAATCTGTCATTTTTCACTTTCTCATAGCTATATATGTAATATTTATTTCTAAAATAAAGTAAATAATCTCAAGAATATTATTTAAATGAATGAATTATTTTTCCTTTACTTTTTCTTTTAAAATATACATTTGGAATTTATAAATTAGGCCTACTCTATATGTGAAAAATTTGATAAGAGCTTTGACTTTATCACGGACAAGGGCAAATACAAGGGGGGAAAGCGGGCAATTACCCTTCCCCTCCTCCCCCCCCCACCCCGAGATTCGAGAAAAAATTTTTTTGATATTAAAACTTACAAATTTGATTTGTAAATATATTATGGTAAACAAAAACGGAATGCACTTTTAAATTACCGAAAGTAAGAAAAAATTGTGTGCTGAGCGACCAGTTACACCAGATTACTCCCCCCCCCCCCCCTAAGAAACTTCTCTGGACCCGCTCTTGATCACGGACATAAATATAGGGTGCCCAGACGTTCTCTTTTTGATCTAAAAATATGTCGGGTATCTTTCTTTTGGTATTTTGTTTTTCATTTTTCTGCCTCAGTATGTTAGGATCGGGCAAATGGGGCAGTGCGGGATTTAAAAGCCGCCTCCCCCCCCCCCTTACGGCAGATATTGAAATTTTTTCTATTATATAATATCTCTGAGTTCAAATTTTGTATAAATTATAATTTTTTAATAATAAAGAAAATTCTTAAAAGATTTCATTTTTTTTGCAATGAGTTAATTACTAACGTTATTTATATTTGTTTTATTCTTTTTTAAATCGATTATTTTCTTAGAAAACTCTATTTTATAATTAGGAAAATAAACTGTAAGCTAAATACATATATAAATATACATAAACTCAAAATTAAAAGTGATTTTAAGATTCTAATCAGCTAAATATAACCCTAAACTTTGCATTCTCAATATAATAAAATTAATGTAGATTTTTAAAATATGATGAGTAATATTTATAAATTGAAACCTCTAAAATAATGTTCTAAAAAGATTTCATGATACTTTGAACGGGTATCGTTATAAAAGTTAAATGAAATATTTTTTAATCCCATAGAGATGCATTGAAAATTTGAATTGGCGCTAAAATCAGGAAGAAAGATGGCGCGACCAATAGAAAAAAGTTCCCGTATGCCCAGACTCTGATATACAGGGACTCTATTTATAGAGGCGCTGCAAGCAGCAGCCGTAAGCCCTTTGATTCTTTTACTACGTGAGTCGGTCCCTTCCCTGCTTCTCGTTTATTCTGTTCCTGCCTGCCTGCGTGCTATTCAGTCAACAGAGCTAGAGATTTCTCCCGAGCACGTGATTTTGTTTGTCGACGTTTCAACTAAAAGTGAGTACGAATTATCATTTTATTCATGTGTATAGGGAGTTCTAAAATTAAAGCACACACGTTAATTAATTATAAATCAATTTCCACTCCATTTCTTTTGTATTTAAAAAGGATAACGCCCTAAGGACACCAGCCATTTTGTTTTCGCCACCGATATTCTTTTATTTTACGAAAATTAAAATACTCGGTCACATGTTTCAACATATTATGAATTAGTATAAACATGTGATACATATTTCAATACAAATATACAAAATTTTGAAATTCGAAATCAAATGTTTAGCTATACCAATAAATAATATATTGGAACATATAAGCTTGGCTTTTTAATTGTAATTAGCTCGGAGAGAAGAAAAGGCTCATGTCTAGAATACGGCCAATTCTTTATTAGCACAAATAAGAGCTCGGAAAGCCATTTTGGACCAAATATCTCTAAAAATAACGAACATTTAGAGGAAATATGAAGATTTATAAAAAAAAGGTATTTTAACTAATGTTCAGCTGGTTTAGAAAAAAAAATTTTAAATATTTAGGCTCGGTTAGTTTCGGTCCAAAACCGTTTAGTTAGAAGCGATTGGATATTACTTAGAAAATAAAAATGAGCAGGCTTTAAGCGTTATCCAATCGCTTCTGACCGAGACGAAGGCCGACACGAGGGAACTTTCTCGGTTGACAAAAAAAGGCAAAATATTTGATTAATTTCCACTAAAATTACAGTGCACAAGATTTTTAGGATTGAAAATATAATCGAGAAAGAAAAAAT
>JAKCPI010007653.1:0-25443 GCA_023213315.1 Euborellia annulipes
GTTGTGTGCTGTGCGCCAGTCACACCAGATTTTGTTGAAATCAGATCTTGTAATGTACAAAGGAAAGAGCAGCGGTAGATGTGTGCCCATAGGAAGTGTGATAAGCAAAAGAGTAGATAGGATGTAGTCTGACCACAGTGGAGATAAATTATTCACGAAGGAAAATGCGGTTAGAAACCAGATAATATTATCCTATCTCAAAGGTCTCCTTACTCAAGAAAATAATATTATATATACTTTTTTAAAAAATATAATAACTAGTCGCGCCGCCCGCCTTCAAAGGGCTACCTTGGGCCCAGCTGTGGCGGCCCCTCATCTTTCCTTAATCCTTTATTTTTCAGTCATTTAATATAAATAAACAAAAATTGCTCATTATATTTTGTTTTATGTAAGCCTATATGTATTTTACAAATATCTATCTAAATATTTCTATGAAGATTAAAGGAAATAATAAGAATTTGGGAGATTTAATTATTTGATTATTATAATTAAAGTTCACCCGCCGCGAAAGCGTGGAGGTCCTGGTTCGACTCCAGGGGACGCAATTTTTGCCCATTCAAACCAGTGGAGGATCCAGAGAAGTTTCTCGGGGGGATGGGGTAATATGGTGGGGCTAGTCGCACAGCACACAATTTTTTCTTATAATCGGTAATTTAAAGGTGCATTCTGTAGTTGTTTACCAGAATATATATATACAAATCAAATTTTTAAGTATTAGCTTTTAAAATTTTATATTAAAAATACAATTTTTTCCCCAAAAAATTATTTTTAATGTAAAATTTTAAAAATTAATACTTAAAAATTTGATTTGTATTTATATTCTGGCAAACAAGTACAGAATGCGCCTTTAAATTATGTAAATTAAGAAAAAATAGTGTACTGTGCCACTAGTCACACCAGATTACCCCCCCGAGAAACACCTCTGGATCCACCCTTGGTCCTTGATTAAAACACAAACTTATTTCAAAAATTTGTTATCTTAAACAATATACGTATTGATTATTGGCTTATATCTGTTGGAGCGTTGATTGAAAAAAATTCCATTTTTTCAAACTCATAATTAATTGAATTTGATATTTCATAAAGAGACAATGAACCCAATATTTTCCATTGGAAAAATTCTGAATTAATTAAGATTTATATTTATAGTAACTATACTGGGTGTCAATTTTTTTTTTTTTTTTTTTTTTTTTTTTTAAGAAATTATCATCAGTGATAAATTAACATGTTTCATAATTTCCAATATGAAAATATTTTAGGCGTAAAAATTCCATATTTAAAATGCCTATCTTTTTTTCAAGTTTTAAATTATTTATTATTCATATCAATGAATTTGATTTAAATATTAATAAGTGATTGATGGGGAATTATTCACTGATTTCTTCGGAGAGAGATCAAAGGTCGCAAGAGAAAGTTACTAGGAGACAATTCCTGATAAGTTGGGATGCTAGGCTCTTTACATTTACTGATTGTAAGAAAAAATCAATCCGCCCAAAAGGAATGTGCAGCAGACAGTCCGTTGGCTTAATGTCTGGCCACGAATGAAAGAACTTTCTAGGGGTGTTTGATACACTAAACTCACTTCCTGTGTGGTCCACCCCATACAGCATCCTTCCTGCTCCGTTACTTGAACATGCTGAAATATTTCCAAACAGACAACTTGTGTTAATATTTCAACGTCTGAATTGTTAAATGAAATGTTGAAATAAATACATTTCCTTAACAATTTATAAATTTCAATAGATAATCAAAGGGTTTGCTTTTTTAATCTCTCTTATTTTCCTTATTGGGCTATTACTTTTTTCCTCTAGAAATTTTATTTTGATTCTTTTTGAATATATTTTTTTATTCTCCCTGGCTGCTTCTATTTCTTAATTGAATCCATTATTATTAAAATTATTTGTTTATGAAATTTTGGATCTTGAAATTAAAATAAATTAAAAAAGAGGTCAAGTAAAATTTCTAGGGAAAATAAAAGTTCACATTAAATTTTAGGATTTTAATAAAAATAATCTATCTATACTAATTTAGTTCTAAATAATTTAGAATAGTCGGAAATGGCATCAATAATTATGATTCAAGTATAAATGTACTAAAAATAGTGTTTGTTCAATTCAAATGACAATTGACTTACTTCATCATTTAATTTGACTGATATTTCTCTTAATAGATATTCAAAATTACGGAAATACGCCTCGTTAGAACAAAAAAGATCTATTAAATACTAAAATAATTCTCATCACAATTTGGCATTGACCTAATTAATTGAAAAGAGAGGGAGTTGGAAAATAAAGGATCTGACAAGCGAATGACAAATTAAGCTCATTTATATCAACGTATAATTGGCTGACTGGGCAAAATGTAGCATTGTGATATCGTCATATTCAAGATCTGTCAGTAGCATCCGATTATGCGTGACTTGACATCATGCATCATAAATAAACAAATGGCAAATGAGAAATAAAGAAAAAAACACCGTGAATATAATATACTATACCGTAGAGGAAGTATATATAAATAATAATATTATAGGCCTATTACAAAAAAAGTAGAAAAATTCGGGAGGAACCTTCCCTGGACTTTCTTATATACTCTAGAAAAGTGGGATTATCTAACAAAATAAAGTAATTGTTGTTACGAAACTAGACAAGAAAATTATGATTGATGTGTTTTTCCAATTTTCTTTTAGGCCTTAAAATGGTTTTTATAAACCGAAACCAAATACATGCGCTATTGGTCGGCCATATTTAAGTTTTCCAATAAAAAAGATAAAACCTCATCAAGCTTTTTCTTTCTAAAATCAGCCCTTCATCTGCTTTAAATTATAGACAAGTAATCTCAACAAGTATAAGATTTTAAATTCAAAATAAAGTAATCTATAAAGTAATGTAATTTTGAAAATATGACAGAAAATTATCAATTTCAAAATTTTTGAAAAAGCTTGTTTAGTAAAATAACTCTTATGTTAGCCCTTGACCAAAGGCCTAGAGGTAGAGAAGTAGCTCCTGGTACCAAATGTCGAAGGTTCACATCCAGGCCCAGGCAAAAAAATTTATTTAAATTGAATTGGATACCAATATGCTCAGGGACCTACATCTTGTGGGTACGTGGATGGCGACCACGAGCTACCCGAGCTGGGACTGGCAGTCGTACTGTTCTTTACATGTCTGTCCCTTCCTTTTATATTTTCAACAGGCCGTGCGACGAGCCGGCCTGTTCTATTTCTTCCGGTCGTAAAAAACCCATTCCGCAGACCCCTTTCCCGTCGACCCCGCACCGTGTGATTAAGGCGAAGATAGAAGAAGAATTGGATACCAATAAATTTAATTAAATAATGACGGAGTCTAAATGGCATCAGATGCCGAAAAAGACCTTAAAAAAATAAAAAAACCCTTCCGTTAACGGATATTCTCCAAAATTGATATTAATTTATAATTTTAGTGTAAGTAACACATAAAAAATTTTATCGATCTAGCTCGTGTTTTTAAAATAGCCTGCCTTCATACACACACAGGCATAATTTCAAAAATACTTTTTTGGGCTCAGAATGGTACACTAATTTCTCTACTTCGAAATTGAAAATATAAAAAATGAAAAATTATTTTATTAAACTCTAAACAATTATTATTATAAATTTTGAATCATTCCCATTCCCCCATTTTTGAATTACTACGCCAATTCACTTTTTGTAATAATTGTAAAATGGTATATTAAAAAAAAAAATACCGTATTAAATTTATTTACCATACTGTATATTACATTGATTTTTAATAAATAAGCATTTATTTAATGCGGGTTGAAACGGCCAAGTTAACGCAACCCCTGAGAGGCTAATTAAGTTTAATTGAAGAGTAGAGAGGAAAAGGAGCATTGAGGCTGGTTTGGTTTGCAGACAAGCAGAGTCGGCCTTTCCCGACCTTGCCTCTTCACTGATGCTGGACAATAGAGAGGAAGGGGCCTGGACAACAACTCCACTCAAGCAGCTGGACCAGTCAGCTCAGCTTCCGAGCCAAGACTCCATCTCTTCCCCAGGTGACACAACAGCCACCATCTTTATTTATCAACTATCACCAGCCAACGTTTTATTTACATATTATGAAATCACCACTTGACCTCTTTCTACGATAAATAAAATCATCATTAGAGATTATAAATAAATATACTAGAAATCATTTTTCTTCAAATTATTTCATAATTCCTAATTAACTAATATTATAATTCTTTTTTAGGTATTTATTCATACGTCTATGAATATATTCAATAAAATTTTATATTAATTTCCTAATATTTTTACTCTCTCGAATTCGAATTATATATAAAGAAATAATAAAAGTTTCACTTTAAAAAGAATTGTGAAAGATTCGTCCGTGAGATTCTACATATTTTTGGAATTATGTCTTGGTGTTAGAACACGATATCTTAAAAACGCAACGAGCTAGTTCGATGAAATTTTGAGTGTTAACATCAAAATTCTAGATCAGTATTTACTTTTAAAGTAAATACGCCAATGGAAGAAGTACTTTAATCACTAAATTTTTTCATAAATTTTGAAAGAGGCTTATGTATTTTTTCTCATTTGGGGCTAACTAAGTATTAAGTCAACATCCTAGGGGAAGAGCCATCCCTCTTGGTTACTTTTGCTGACACCGGGGACGGCAAGGGAGTTAAGAATTTTTAAACAAAAAAAAAGCTGTGTTCCAAAACAAACCGACAAAAAATATGGAATATCTACGTAAACAGGGGGGTTAGCAATAAGCTTATTATTGCTGATAAGTGGGAGAAGGGAAGGGGGGTCTAAAACAGCAAAAATATTTGCTTATGTTGAATATATTACTCTATTTCTGACGTGTACATGATGGAGGAAGGTAGGTTAATTAAATTTAAAATTAATTAAAATGTCAGATGTTTATTTTTATAATAAATAGCCAAGAGATTAAATATTTATTATAAACGCTCAGGGACCCACAAATTGTGGGTACGTGGATGGCGACCACGAGCTGCCCTAGCTGGGACTGGCATTACTTCTGTTCTTTTCATGTCCTTTTATATTTTCAACAGGCCGTACGACGGGCCGGCTTGTTCTATTTCTTCCCTGTCGCAAAAACCCATAAAGCGGGATTAAGGCGAAGAAAGAAGAAGAAGAAGATTAAATATTTATTATAAAAATAAACATCTGACGTTTTAATTAATTTTAAATTTAATTAACCTATCTTTCAATATTTGCTTAGTTAATACTTGAATGTAGAATAATTTTTTAGATAATCTCTAATTTTTAGAGTAAGCTTCGGGTACGGCATTCCTGAATATTTATTTAAATCATTTGAATACAAAATAGTATAAATAAATTTGCCTGGACCTCCATATATATCGTATAATGTGTATCAATTAAAGCCTATATGGCCTATGCCGAAGACTTAAAAAAAAAATATGCGAGAAAATCAAGGGGGAAGTCACTCCCAATTTTTTTAATTTGATAATTTGTTGGGAAGATGGTAGCAATCTGTTATTACTTTATTTTCAATTATTTTTAGGTTTTAAAAGTGGTAGAGGGTGGTTGGGGTGAAGGGTTCGCATACCTTTTCAAGCGAAAAAAATTTATTTCATTTGAATTGGCTATCAATGAAATGAAATAAATAGAGAAAGGGTCTAAATGCCCTCTGATGCCGAAAGATATTAAATAAAATTTAAAAAAAGTTACAAAAAAATAAAAAAATTTTAATTTAATTTCGCGAATATCGTGTCGTGGTCGTGTAATAATACTGGTAGATCAGTCTTGGGTGTATTTGCACCTGCGGGCCACTCCTGTTCTAGGCAAATAGACAGCAAGCCCAGATCCAAAAAGAACCTGTAATCCTAGGTTTGATTATGAATTGATCCTATCTAACAAATATCCAAATCATATAAAAATTTTATAGTTTATTATAATTATAAATAGATAATCTTTATTTTTTGAATAAAAAGTTAATTGGTGCTCCCCCCCCCCCCACCCTCCCACCATCTTTGGACAAATATTCCAATTTGCAAATTTTTTATGGGAAAGACCAACTCTTATCAAATGGTCTTTTTTATCTACTTTAGTATATAAAATTTGAAGATTTAATTTTAATTATTTAATTAAAATCCAAACGCTCAATCCGGACAGCCATGAGAGGTAATAAAATCTCTCTATCGTTATTTTAATAGCCAAATCAAACATACATTATGCAAATAATCAATTATTAAATTTATATAGCTATAATTATCACTATATAATAAGAAGTTCAATTAAAAAATTATCAAGAATTATTTATTCATTTATTTATAAAATTTAATTTTTTTTTTACTAATTCATCTGAATTAAAGTTGTTAAATCAATTTTGTATAATCTTGTTCGATATTAAAATTATTAATACTCCTGTGTATAAAATTCTTTCTGGATATATTCAAAAAAGAAATGATCTTTTTTTTTTAAATTTGTTAATTTAGGTCACCCCTAAACTACCCACCTCTAGTTTAGAGGAAGAGTTATGAGTTCAGATATAAATCTCATGAGTTTTTATAAACAAATTTGCCAAAAACTAAACATCAAATTTTTTTTTCAAATATAATAAATCACTCTTAAAAATATATCAATTTAAATTTTCAATATTTCACCATCAGCATAACCTTTGTTTTTAATTTGTGTTAAATGTTAACATTCTTTCTTTCGCCTACGTAATGAAATAATTCTAGGCTTTTAATTTGGGATACAAATCTAGTCATTTACTCATAGAAAAAAATCAGAGTTCAAGTGACATCACCAAGATGAACATTAATATGTAAATTCACATATCCTTTTAAAAATAATGACATAGGCAAAAGGACAAAGTTTAAAGCACTTCGAAGTGATGAAGGTCATAAATATATAGGCCTTTTACATTACATTTAGATTATTTAAAGCGCCAAAACCTTGAAATAATCATAAGGACTTATTACATTTAATTTCAATAAGGTTCAATAATTTTTTTATAATATTTATCTTTAAATGAATTGGGGTTCCCTACTGTATCAAGAAAGAAAAATTTATTTCAATTGAATTGGTTATCAATCGATGGAAATAAATATGGTCTAAATGGTCTCAGATGCCGAAAAAAACTTTCAACAATTAAAAAAAAGACAAATTTTCTGCAGAGGAAAGGAAAGTTTTATTTTTGAGAATATTATATAATTTTTCTCATACGAGTTATTTTATTTTTTTTAACACACACTTTTTTCCCACTCACACTCACACACAAATACACACAGTCTTTTCGGCAACTTACGCCATATAAGATTTTTTACGACAGCTGTTATTTATTAATATAACTATTGAGGGTTCCATTTTTGCTCAGGGGCCCACAACTTGTGGGTACGTGGATGGCGACCACGAGCTACCCGAGCTGGGACTGGTAGTCCTTCTGTACTTTAGATGTCTATCCCTTTCCTCTATATTTTCATCAGGCGCCAGACCGTGTGACGGGCCGGCCTGTTCTATTTCTTCCTTTCGCAAAAAAACTCATTCCGCCGACCCCCGCATTGCGGGAATAAGGCTAGGAAAGAAGAAGAGGAGATTGGGGGCACCATTTGGTATTCAAATGGCTTAAATAAAATCATCGGACTGCTTGGGATCTGAACCCGCGACCCTTGGTATAGAAGATTGATTCTAATTATTTTGAATATAATGTCTCTTTTTTCTTTCCTTGCCGTTTAATCCTGGGTTGCGGGTTCGCCATTTAATCCGAATTCAAAAGATTTTTTTTTAAATTTTTTTGCAAAAATTTCAAGTTTCTTTCATAAAAGTTACGTGAATTTTTTTTTTTTTAATTAATGAAAATGGCTAATCAATAAAAAAAAAATAGATATATTCGCCTTAATTGTTCCAGTAATAAAATGAGTAAATCTATCTTAAAAATATTTACATCCATAACACGTCATTAAAAAATTCTTCAAATTTGGCTTAATTATAATATCTTTATCATTCTGCCGGTAGTATTAATAAAAATTAGATAAAGGTATCTAACTCTGCCTTGATATTATTGATTTCTTTTATCTCTGATAAATAATTGAATTTTGGTAATTAAAACACAACGGATAAACATGAAATTCTCTCCTGCTATTGTCAAGGGTCACAATTCATTAAATCCAACGATCCCAGTTCTTTTTGTACGTGACAATATATCAGATATTCTAGAAGAAATAATTAAAATGAGAGAATCGGGTGGGGGCCCACGATCAGTAGAGCCACACCTCAATAAAATATCAATGATGAGCGACTGTTGGTTACTCGTTTCCAGTTACCACCCCGCCCGGCCAAGCCCTGCAAGCCGCCATTCAAATAACGCTATTCGGATATAATAATTATAATGGCTATAATTCAAGACATTTCGAAATAGAATAGGACATGATTATAGGTTACTGAAATACTCTTAAATCATATATAGGTTTAGTATTTTTAAAATAAATTCTTTAATGATGGATTTTATCACTAAGAGTTCTATTTAAATTATCAAGGTTGTAATGATTACCGTACAATTAAATTAAAAAAAAAAAACATTTAAACATTTATTATGTGTAAGTGAAGATAATTTCTTGAGAAAGGAATATAGTAATAGAAGGAAATGTTTATAGCGATATAAGATTTCTAATATTTAAAATAATTACCTGAACTATGAATGTCATAAATATTTTAATGATAAAATATCTCTAGAGAGCTGGAAAAACGACTTTTATAAATTTTGAGAGATCTTTCCAGATTTTCTTCATTGATCTCACTAACAGAAACGTTTTTTGAGATTCAACAATAGGTGAGGGAGCGGGCAGGAAGTAAGCCCCTAAGAAATGAAACTCAAGAGAAGTGGAGACAGTTTCGGCTAAAATTAAATATAGCCATTCTCACAAAATTGTCACTTGAACTGACTGTATCGTATATAAAAAGTTCTTAGCATTGCAAAATATGTACAAGCATTTTATGTATATTAATACCCACAAATTGACAACTATACATTTGACTCAATGCATTGGCATTTGAGTGCATACTCTCGAAAATGGACTGAGGAGGGCGATATTTAATTATAGCCGAACTGTCTCCACTACTCTTGAGTTTCATTTCGTAGAGGCTTACTTCCTGGCTGCCCGCTCCCTCACCTATTGTTGAAATACAACAACCACTTCACAAATTGTGGTTTATTTGAGATTTTCAAAAACGACTTTTCGGCATTTTTGGTGCTTTTTTGCCTCAAAAAGATTTTTTTTTTGAAAAAAACGACTTTTATGACCCACTTTTTCAAATTTTTTAATATAATATGCTTTTTTTTAATTTTGCATTTTCGGCTATTGAGGTCATTTAGACTCTGTCCCTATTAATTTCAATCTAGCACTGAGACACCGTTTATAAATTTTACATCTTATTTTTTTTTTAGTCTTTTCGGCATCTTAGGTCTATATGACCTAAGATGCCGAAAAAACTAAAAAAAAAAAAATAGAATAGACTTTAAAGATAACAAGCACATAACACTTTCACTTACTGAAGGTACAAGTAGTGTTCTGTGCTTGTCAAATGTAAATACTCGATTTTTACTTTTGTTCTAATGAAATTAACTTTTTTATTTATTTAATTATATTCTAAAAAACTCTTGTCATATTTTGATTAACGAGAGATAAGCTCTCTATTTCTTTTACTTTCTCATATTATTAATTGTTAAAATTCATAGCGACTTTTTTGCCAAAAACATATATTTTCCCGACTATTTGGTAATGTAAAATTTTGAGATTTAATAATAATAATCAGTTTTCCATTCTCAAATTAAGGATGCAAAATACTAGCTTGTTTTGTTTATAATAAAATTATAGTTTGAAATTCAAAAGGTTATTTTGATTAATAGAGTATTTAGATATAATTATAATCCGTTGGTTCATAAATTATCTTTAACGATTGGCTCTGAATCGGATGAACAGATGGGCTTTGCTCAAAAGTCGGCCAAGGTCGGAGGTGTGTGGGTTGATTTCTGTTTGCCAAATAAAAAAAAAATTGTGTAAAGAGAACCTTAATCAATCGCGGCGATTTTTTTTTTTAAAGAGAGTATGATAGAAAACCCACGTAATTTGAGAAATTGAGGTGATGATTTTCTAATCGAAATTAGAAGCATCTGTTAAAGAGTGATTGCTTGGATGTGGTCCTTTCTTAGGTTAATAGTAGAAATAGTGACCAGGTGTTCGGTGGCCTTTGATCGGGACAAACGACCCAGTTTCTGCAAATCAGGCCAATGAAAAGGATTTTATGACTGCACTGAACAAAATGGATTTGTACCAACCAATTGCTAACCACATCAGTGGTCGGAATTTTATAAATAAATTTCTCTTAACAACAATATTATGCAATTTTAGAAAATATAAAAAGATTCATTAAATTATTTAGAAACTAGTCAAATAATGTTGTTGATTAATAGGGCCTGCTAAAAGTTCGGTAAATATAAACTCAGTGGCGCCATTCTTTTTATAAAATATTTTAAACAAATAATAGAAAGAATTACTAAATATAACATCTTTGCACGCATGTTGGGATGGCTAATGCGACGATTACTCCTGGTCAGATGGGCATAATACATGGATATTTATGTATCATAACGGGCGAATTGTCCCATCTTAATTATTTACTTTAATAATAAACAATTTGCCGGTTATATACACTGTAAATATGCAAGTATTATAGCCATACGACCAACTCCGGGACATTAACAATTTCAAAAGACTGAAGATGGGACAATAAAATTCCCGAAACCTCTCTTTGGATTGTAAAAATCGGAGACTTTTTATTTTTGGAAATGTTTTGCAAGTGTTTTTATCTTTCAATAGTAGTGTCTGAATGTGTTTGTTAAAGTGCATCCATTTCTTTCGATTATTCTTGTTGTTTTTTATTATGAATTTGCATTTGATTGGACCTAGCCACTAAGGACTTGTCCGGTAAGCTGAATGATAATAAATTTATTTAAATAAATTTAAGGGGGGGGTATAAAGGGAAAACAAGATTACTGTAAAATCGGATTTTAATTGGAAAAGGCCAGTTTAATAGCCTCTAAATAAACGCTACAAATTATTGGCAGTTTTATTTTACACAGAGGCTCCTATAAGCCTACTCCTCTTTTCCAGCTATTGGCATGGGCGTCCGCAGGGAGGGGGGGCAACCAGGCACTTGCCCCCCCCCCTGGAAAATTAAAATGATACAAAAAAATGTATAAAACAAAAAAAAAATGCAAAAAAACCTTTCTCATTATACATCCACCTTGCCGCGGTGAGAAAGCTTTAAATACTATGAGATGTATAACATTATTAATATCAAAGTACGTTTTTTTTTAACTTATTTGGAAGTGACTTGCCCCCCCCCCCTGCAAAAAATCCTGCAGACGCCCTTGGCTAATGGCTAAATTAGTAAGTGAGAGACCTGAGAAAATCTGCTATGATAGTTTTTTCTAGAAATTATTTGGCCTATTAATAAAAAATAATAATCTAGATATACTGTATATTTAACATCATTGGCTATTTCTTCGCCCTAAAAATTAATTTAATTTTGTCTTTAAATATTAATAAGCAATTCGAATTTTTTTTAGAATAACAATATTTCTTTTGGCCATATTTATTAAAATTAATTCGTATCCAATTATTTTATTTTTTATGGAGACTGAACTTTGTTTTCACCCTTAAAGGGCAGAAACAATCATTTCAACAAACTGCCCTTTTCCAAAACCTATAATTTTGCTAATTGTATTGATATATCTTTATTGTTTGATCAGTTTACTAACAGCCAGATTAGAAAAATGAAATAAATTACAAATATATTCAATGAACGTCACTTTTCAATAGACCTATAAAATATTTTTGGTCTAAAAAAATTGTGAATTTAATAGGTTTGTGTAGAAGAATAAATTTAATTCCTTCTATTAGTTTTTCTTCACATGCAAGTTTGCGTGATAATGGAATTTAAGAAAAGCCGCTTCTCTCTATTTAGAGAATGAAACAGATTTTCGCTAAAATAATTTTCTATACACAACTGCCTCCCACGCATGGATAGAGACCTCTAGGCACAGAGCTAAAAGGGTCATTGTTTTTTTTTTTTTTTTCAATCTCAGTCTTTTCTTCTTTTTATGTCATGATTTGTGATCGGTCAGTTTTTCTTCCTGTGTCAAGTTCGTTGTTTTAAAAAAGTATTAGTTGTGATACAGTAGGCTTCTAGGGAAAAACACAAGAGTATTATTATTATTCATTTTTTTTTTAAGAAAGATATTAATTTGATGGACCATTTACTCATCAAAAATGGTCCATGTTTTTGTATTTTCCAAAAAAAAAAAAAAAACTTGTATTGATTAGGGATATAATTAAGTTATTATATTTACATCTCCCATCTAATTAATTTATAACTTAGGCAGGTAGGAAAGTTTAAATACATACTATAGATAGTAATAAATAAATAAATATTTTTCAAACAGGATTATAAAAAAAATTAAAAATTTCAAGAAAAAAAAATGTCTAAAAAAACTCATATTCAGATTCTCTAAAAACAGACGTTAAAATTTAAAATAAACAAATGGATGTTAAAAAGTAAGGTAAAAACAATCAGCGCGCTGATTGAATTTTTTTAACGCTGCAGCGTTAAAAAAATTCTATTCTCTAAATAAAGTTTTAACAGCGACGTTAACATGATAGTTAAAAATATTTTATTTTATTGCCTCTTATACATAACTTATAGTTTTTTCTTAATTAAATATGAATACATTTTTCAAAATGAATATATTACTTTTCTAATCATTATTACTACAAAAGACACAATTTTGTATTCTTCTTATGAATTGATTATCATAATTATATCAACTATTAGAACAACGAGTTTGTTTTTACCAGAGATGGGCCGCCCAAGGCGTGCCATGCAGGCTCTCTTTGGTAATCGGTTCATTCGTTATAAAAAAAATATTAAAACTTCAGGGAACTCTCTGGTTCCGTTTGGTTTGCTGAACAGTAGAGATCAAATTGGTTATCTTCGGTTCAGTATCCCTTAAAAATAAAAAATTTTCAGTCCCATATTATTTGAAATTTTGTTCGCTTTGGGAAAGGGGTGCTGTGCAGTGACTTACTAGCCTCACCAAATTTTTTATATAATTTCAATTAGCTGGCTATAGTTTGATTTGTATTTAAAAAATAAATTTTTTCGGCGTTTGAAGGATAATAAAGTCCCGTGATTGTGACATCTTTTCTAGTAATGTTGAGTATTATTTTGTAACCGGAGAGCAAAAAGGCAAAGACGCTCAACTAGTACTCTGAAGGGAATGCATCGGTGGTGTCATCAATACTGTTACAGGCGACAGGTTTCAGGTTTTATTAAAGGAATGTCGATTCTTTTGCTCAGGTATCAAAGAAATGAGCCTAAAGGCACCCCTAAAAGCCGAAAGACACGCACCGTATATAATTAGGGGAAGCCCTCAGGTGTAAGAGATCCCACACACATAGAGACCATCTTCAACCTGGTTAATTCTCACAAAATACTCAATTACTAATAATTTGGATATTAAATGTTTTTTTTTTTTTTTTGTTTAAAATGACCCTTTAAGGTTAATTAATTTTTTAATACCTTCTATTTTTTCGTAGAAAAAATAGATTATAAATTCCTATATAATTTTTATTTTATTTTTGGGCTTGCTTAAGGCCCTGTGCCGTAGTACAGTGGTAAAATCTCACCTGTTGTGCTAGTGGTAAGAGGCTTGTTTCTCGTTCTAAAAGTCTTTCAATTTATTAAATTGGCTACAATCAAATGTAAAAAAATAAAATATTAATATAAACGGGACAAAATAAAACTTTTTTGTAGTTATTATTTTTGTTTGGCCTTTACTTAGAATTTTGGTTCTTTTAAAATCTTTAATCGATATTCTTTAGCCTCTTAATTAAATAATTTATTTTTTCTTATAGTTTTTTTTTATAGTTCATTTGAAACGAATCAGAACTCTAGCAGTGTCTTTTCTTAGTTTTGCGACCAAAATCGTGTAAAAATCATTGTCATGAATATTTAGTCCATACCATGTTGAATGAAGTAGACAGAGTAGCGTAGCATTTGTATCAAAGGTCAGGCATATTAATATTCAAAGCTTATTTTTTTCGATTGAATTGTTCTCTAGAATTTTATTTTTGTTCATCCTCCCACTATCATTCCGTTTTTAAAGATATAGGAAATTTACGCCAAATAATTAAGCATACATTAGTTTCTTCTTATAAAAAATTATAATAGTTCATATGATGGATAAAAATAAATAAAGAAGACAAATTCTTTTTCACTTTTTCGATGGACGTTAATACAATCATTAATTTTTCAATTACATTTTTTGGCAAGTCATGCACTCTGCAAATGTTGTCAATGGCGGAGGTGGAGAGATTTCTGGGAAACAATCGTCCGTGGAATGTCCAGCCCAGCAACCGAGACCGAGAAAGAGGTCACGAAGAAGTCGCCAGGTAACGGGATGCTGTGATTTGCCGGTGCAGACTCAAACACATGGCCACAGCCTTCAAGACCTGACGACTGATAACAAGCCCCTTTATATCATTAAAACTTTATTTTTATTGTGCTTTAAATTTATCGCTATTTGCATACAAAATTAGGAAACCAATCTTCGATCCCACCTAAAATAAGAATTAATTATACATCTTTAACTAATTTCAAATTTTAAACACTATCATCAAATTAAACTCGGCAATTCTTATTTGAGGTGGGAAGCTTTAATAATACTTTTATATAAAAATTTGAATTTGTTATAATTACAAAAATATTTTAATTATTTTATAAAAATTCGCTAATCCGGTTTTTGAATAAAAGAAGACCAAGGTGACTATTTCAATAATCCAATTTACATTCGGTAATCACTTAGGGCAGGTTTAGCTCAGGGGCCCACATTTTGTGGGTACGTGGATGGCGACCACGAGCTGCCCTAGCTGAGACTGCCAGTACTTCTGTTCTTTCCATGTCAGTCTCTTCCCTTCTAATTTTCAACAGGCGTTAGACCGTACGACGGGCCGGCCTGTTCTTTTCCTTTCCGTTCGCAAAAACCCATGAACCGCAGACCCCTCACCGTGGGATTTAAGGCGAAGAAAGAAGAAGAAGAATCACTTAGGGCAGGCTGTTTTACTTTTAATTAACTAGCTATCCCTCGGATAAGCTAGTTGACTGTAACTTTCGAGTCTTCCCAGTTCTAGCTAAGCTAATCATCGTAGTTAGTTAGCTACGAGTCAAAATTCGGTATAAGGCTTAACTAAGGGGTGAAATTAGAAATACAAGTTTGTTTTATTTTATTTTTTTAGAAATTTTAAAATTTTTGTTAAAAAATTAATTTGCTTTAATTATTTATTTTTATTTTTAATAATTTTTATAAATGATGCCTTTATTAAGTAGCTGACTTCACAAAACTTTCCTCAGATGGCATTGACAGACACGCCTTTTATATAATAATCTAAATATCTGATTTTATTTATTTCCTCCCCTATTGATGGAATGTCTCGATCCCTTCTAATGTTTGCTGTTCTTGTCGAAGAACTCCAAACTGGGAGATCAGGTTGAACCTACGCCTTCAACCCACTCTTGCCCTCCAATCAAAATATTATTCCACTCTCTCTGCCCCCACTTTCTTAAAAGGACATTCGAATTCAACGACGAGTATTAGGCCAATTAATAAAAAAACTGCATTTCAGAATGTGACTTCCTTAATCATCTTTGAACTAGTTCTCAATTAGCTTACAGCCCACATATAGATTTCAAAAATTTTTCGGGTAAATAAAATTTTTGTATGCATTAATAAAAAATAAACATTTGAGTAAAAGACACCGCCTTTATAAGATCAAAGTTGAACATTTTTAAGAACCATCAATTTCGTTTATCGTTAAATGGTTTTCTTATCTGCTATGTACAGTATATCTATACTTCTATATCTACTGTATACTATTATATAAAATACTATGTCTTTCTGTTTGTAACGCTTAGACTCCGAAACTACTGGACGGATTTTCACCTAGTTGTTTTTAAATTGTAGAAAGTCGGGTGCTTTTAGGCTAACATTAATCCAGATTATTTTTGGGGACCCCCCTGGATTGATCTGGTTTTAGAAATAAGGCTTCCTTAGAGTATACCATCTATTGCAATAGTATTGAGACTAAAGCCCGGTAGTTATGCAACCCAAATGACAGCTTATATTTGAGAGAAGTACCTTTTTCAAAGCAGACTGCTTTTTAACAAAAGAATAACCAAAAAAAAATTATTTTTTTAATATAAATTTATAAAGATATATCAAAATAAAAATTATCTGAATGTTTTTATCAGAAAAAAGTTTAGTGCCATTTGGGCTGCCTAACTTCCGGGCTTTAGTCTCAATACTAGTGCAATAGATGGTACAATAAATACGTGAAAATTAACATTAAACATTTCATTAAACAGTTCCGTCCCCCACTACTAATACAAAAAAAGCTAAAAATTAATATAATGAGGAAGAAAGACAATCACATTTATTTGAAACAGATAGTACTGTACATATTTATTTTTATTTTAAAAGTTAATATATTATTAAATAGAAGTCATTGTCCTCGACGAAGAAGTGTTGAAAATATTCATCTTAGATTTAGCTTTTAGAAATATTTTTAATCTTAACGAGGAGCCAAAATACGCTAGATATTATGTTATTAGTGACGAAGTCCCATGGGTTAGGTTGTTGAACAAATTTTTATTTCGAAGAAATAAAGTGGCTGTTGTATTATTAAACAATAAGAGGCTAAAGGAGCGGGCAGCCAGGTAGTTAGTCTTCACGAAATGAATCTCTCTGTTGAGGAAACAGTTTCGGTTTTAATGAAATATAACCATCATCAGTTCATTTATCGAGAGTGTGAGCTCAAATGACAAAGCATTGAGTCATATTGCGGAATTGTCAGTAAATGTGTATTTTACATCAATTATTTGTATACAATACAAAGCAATGCAATCAGATTATAAGATGCGCCACGTTTGAGATACAACATTTTACAAAACAATTGGATTGGATTGGAGGCATTGTATAAGCTGATTGCATTGTTTTGTATTTTATACAGAGATTTTATACAAAGATGGCAGGCTAGTCTAACAGCCGATCCCCTATTATATATCTGGCCTATATTTATATATTTTTAGGGTTTTATAAATGATACATAATATATAATAACATTTAAAAAGTATTCATTGTCCGATGATTTTATTTAAGCCATTTGGATATAAAATGGATTAAATAAGAATGCCTGGACCCCCAATGATCAATGAAAATCAACAAAATGCATTAAATTATTAGCTACGATCCTAACATCTCTAGGCAAATTTTCGTAGCTACTACAATAGGTGGATTTTTGGCTTACTTTTAAGACAAATAACGCCATCTTATCGGCAAAAACATGCGTAACAGCTTCGCCCCTAGTTCCCCTTAATATACGTATATCCCCGGGTCCCGATAATTCTCTCGGCGGCCCTGATAATTTTTTTTTTTTAATTTGATTGAGGTCTTTTTCGGCATCGAAGGCCATTTAGACCCCATCTTTATCTATTTCAATTGGATTGGTAGCCATACCAAGGCCCTGATAATTTATATTTATAAATTTCACAAACAGGATTTTTTTCTTGTTATAACATAAGCTTCATTTATAAGATTTTACGATTTCATCTAAAACAAATCGCAAATTATATTTTGCACTTAATGTTTCTCATTAAATACGCTTTAACACGTTTCAAAAAAGAACTCAAAAAATTAATGGAAATTCAAAATTTTTATTAAAAATTTTGTCTATAAAATTTAATTCAAGTAAACAAAGTATTATTCATTAAAAATTTGAAATGGCATTCAAGAAACTGCGCATAAAAACTTGAAAAATCTTAACGCCTAATTTGTTCAAATCAAAAGATACTTACAACTGAGTATTGTTATTTTTATTATGGAAAAAAACGATCTCCGTATTTTAATTAGCTAATGATATTTATAAATTAGTTATTTTTTTTATGAATGAATAAAAAAAAAATGTTATTAACCGGAATGCAAGTAGGCAAGAGAGGTTGTTCAAGTTCGCCTACGAGAGTGTGGGCCAAGGGACAAAAAGGGAGAGGGACCTGTCCCAGGTTGTGATTGCCTGACGGCGGACCGCCCATCGTAGCCACTCAGCCACCTTACGATCTCACCAACTCCCACAGCAGTTACCTGCTGGGAGAGAAACTACCTTTCCTCGGCTGGCTATGCTACACAAACCAATACCATTTACTTAAAGTAATTATTATTTTACAAGCATCATTTCTGTTCTATTCGAAATCGTTAAAGCATTTTTTTTTCTTAATTAACAAATCTCATCTTAAAATATTAATAAAAAAAATATTTTTACTTTCTCTTACCTCTATATATGTTAATATATAGAGGAGTTAAAGTATTGGATTCATGTCAAAAATTTGATGTCGAGATTTTGATGGATATACACGTTTTGGGGACCGCTGAATCAAAAAAAAAAATGGTTTTCGCGACATGGTCTGTCTGTGAACAAAATATCTCAGGAACTAATTGAGCTACGAGGTTGAAATTTTATATTTATATTCGGGCACCCCCCCCCCCAAGGGTGAAAATAAGCTTTTGAACAAAATCGGCCAAAAAGTACTAGTACTTTACTGATGCACTTTTTTAGTTTTTCTTTTTTCTCAAAATTCGCTCTAACGATTTTGATTAAAATTCCAAAAATATTTTTTTGATGCTCTTTAAAACGTATATTTCTCAAAATTGTTTGAAGCACACTTTAATTTTGTACTTCATAGGAAAGATAGGAGAAATGGTTGCCATGGTAACAAGATATAAATATTTTTCTATGCTTATAAATTTTACATCTTGAATTCAAATGTACCATACTGTCGGAAACTCGACACAAAAAATCTGGTGTGACAAGCACAGAACACAACTTTCGATTACCGAAGGTAAAGTAGGAGGGGGGGGGCTTTTATCTTTTTTTGCCTTCAAAGTCACTTAAAGAATGAAGAGAAATGGGCAAGGTATAGCCAAAAAGTGCGTCTTTGTCCTTTTGAAGAGAGAATTACGTTCCGGACAGGCCTACTCTATTGATCGTACATCTTTTGTATGTGGCTTTATTAGAATTTATGTACCAGAGATGAAGTACAAAAGAAATTTTTTGTTATTTTTTTTATTTGAATTTCCAATTCTCCTTTTAATTTTGTTTTTGTCAGTATTTTGGATATCCTTTGATTTCAAATGTCTCAAATGACAGATAAACATTCGGACATCAGCGAATTATATATACAGTATACATTTTTTTTTAAATCAATTTAGAGAGGAATTACTTATTATTATTACAAAAAATTATTTTTAACAAATATTTTGTACCAAAGGTCGCGGATTTGCATCCCTTCTCATGCGACAATTTATTTCATTTTAATTGGTTAACAATAAATTGAAATAAATAGAGACGGAGTCTAAATGGCCTCCGTTGCCGAAAAAGACGTTAAATAAAAAAAAAAAAAAATATTTTGATTTAAAAATGAAATAACTTTGGCTGCATTTGGTCTTGAATTTTTTTTTTTTTGACTCCGCCTTAGGAATACTTCCAGCCACAAAGATATAGATCTACCTCATGAAAAATAAATTAGAATATTTACTATTAATTAGAATATTTTTTTCAATATTTGAATATAAACTCGATGTTTCAAAGGATGTTGCTTTGAAGGATGTGGTTTTGATTTAAAGTGAATAAGGATAAAACATTCATTTTTTTCTGTATAAATGTGTGTGGTTTAAAAGAGCAATCGAATGATGGAACCGATGGTGACGGTGACGTCATCAACACCAAGTTTAGTCATGATGCAAGGCCACAAAAATTATTTATTTATTTATTTAAAAATAAATGCAAGATGCAGATTAGAAAAATACTAAATTAGTATTAAAAAAAAAAGAATTAAATGTTTTATTCATGAAATTAAATTAAATTAAATTATTTATATAACTATGATATTTTTAATGGATATTATTTTTTAATATAAAATTTTTTTAATTTATTCTGACATTTGATAAATTAAAAAAGGGTTTAATACATTTTTTACAAATTTTTTTTATCTAATAAAAAAAATTTGGGGTAAAATAAACAATTTTTATTCATACAAAACATCCCTAGAAGAAAAAGAGCTACGAAATTGAAATTTTCATATCCAAGTTAGGAACCCCCCTGACTCAACAAAATAAGTTTTTGAATAAAATCGAGTACAAATACTTTACTGTTGTGCCTTTTGTTCGATTTTCTCAAAATCGGCTCTTACAATTTGAATAAAGAAAGAAGGTAGCCAAAAATTTAAATCATTTGGATACCAAATGGTTTAAATAAATGTCCCTGGACCCCTATATACATTATATATCGTATTATCATATTGTGTATCGAGGGCTCGCTGGTGTAGTGAGCTAGGGTGTCAGCTTCTACAAAGAAGATCCCTGTTCAAATCCTTGGCGTGCGGGATTTTTCATTAAATAAAAATATTTATTTAATGTAAACAAATCCTCAAGCAAGCCCTGGATTGGAATATAGGATCTCACCACAATAGTCCTCAGGCAACTTTACGAGGAGAGGGAGTTGCTGTGACATCCCGTCCTGTGGAAGGGACTTAAAGAAGATTCCCTCCCAGTGATGCATTCTTCGAAAGGAGTAGGCTACACGCCGGTGCTGAGGGAGTCCCTCCTCAACTAGGACATCCTCCCTAGCATAGAAGAGGTTGGATATAAGGAGCCGGTTGGAACCAGAAATAAGGATTAGTTCACTAGCTAGAGACGAAAGCAGGAGGAGGAGTTAGAGATAGGAAATGATGTAACTTCACGGGGTGCCGGTAGATGGCTACGGCCAGAGGCCGGTTGGGTTTGAGGTGTGTGTCTTCGTACACGAAAGCACCTCGGGCAAATAAACGGGGATCCCGATAGGAATTTCAAAAAAATAAAAATATTGTGTATCGATCAAAGTTTATATGGCCTAGGATGCCGAAAAGACTTAAAAAAAAGGTTCTGAATTCGAACTAAAAAAATCTGGTGTGATCGTACAATTTTCGATTACAGAAAGTTTTTTCTCTTCACTGAATTTCATATATACATTTAATAACTCTATCACTGATAGAATGCAAACATTTTGAGGGGTATATTTATAATTTCCTGTGGGGCAATCATTAAAATCAAATTTAAATTGCGGAATGGTAATCAACCATAAGTATTTCCATCTGTTTATTACTATAATATATCTTCATGGAAATTGCAAAATACCAACTAGTATATATTTAAAATATTTACATAAAATTATATTACAATTTTTTATTATTGAAACTCCAAGAAGAAAACACTAAATCTCAAAATATATTATTATAAACTAATTTAAAAGCATTTAGTAGAGATATGCCTACATATAAGGAGTGAAATATCTCTTGACTTGTGAAATAAAATATATTTAAAAATTCCGAATTCTCTCTCACTGGTGAAGAATCAAACTTGTTTGATTTTTGTTTCTATTTTTGGATTTAAACGTTGACTCCTAAAATAGAATTACCTCTCAGTTTTTTTTTTTTTTTTTTTTTTTTTACTATAGACCCGATCACCTCAATTAGACTAATTGCCTGATAATTTTGAATTTTCGCTATGAATTATTTGTTTGTTTGTACTTATTCTAACAGAAAAGGTCACACTGCATGAGAAAAAACGCAATAATAAACTTTAAACGATACATTTATTTACGATACAATCAAGCATAATTATTTATACCAATTAGTATTTAATTTCATTTTCGATCTGTGTGGCATTCGAAATCCATCCATTGGGTTTATAGGATATTAAAATTGATCTCTAACCCCTTGAGATGTGAGAAATTTATTTTTTAATTTATACATTCCATATAACGAGGGTTAAGAAATGATTCCTCGTAAATACAAAAAACTATATTTTTCAGGAATAAAAAAAAAAATCTATGACTTGCCTGAAGTGTTAAAAAGTGAAAAAAATATTTTATTTTAAAGAATGCATATTGTTTTTATTTCACATATGAGTTTTCAATTTCTAAAAAAATATTTATATAATGTACCATGAAAAATTGCAGATACGAGGTATCTATTATTAACCCTTGATATATTGAAATGGATTCAAATCCAATTTTTTTTAAATAAATATTTTCTAATTTTTTAGTTAATTCTATATTTTTAATCTGAAAATAAAATAATCTAACCTTGACTCGAATAGCCTGTTGGTCCTTATAAAATGACAATAAATAATTACAATTATGCCATTCGACATTTTGAGAAATTTTGTTGACACGCTTCAGCCCTGAGGACGGTCGTATATGTGACCGAAACGTCGGCTTGAAGTGATTAATAAACGAAATAAACTTAGCTGTAATCGCTCTTTCTTCATTATTACAAAATAAAATAATCGACTGGGGATTTTTGTGGGTAGAGAATATTATCATCTTCAAAAATTCTCTGTCCCACCCCCTAATAAAATTATTATTTTATAATTAGCTTTTATTTAATATCCTAATAAATTAACTTCATCTATTTTATTTCTTATTGTTGGTATAATTAAAAAATAATAAATATAAATAGTCTTTTCCTCAACTACGAAGGAAAATCCGGACTTTTTAAAAGTGAATGCATCGCATTCAAGGTTTCGTTTGTTTTAGAGTTATTATGTAAGTGAAATGCATTACGTTATCAGACAGTCTCTGGGGGACCCTGTAGGGAGCTGATAAGAACAAAAGCCACGTGGTAAATGCTTACCTAAGTCCTCGACCAACTTGAGCATGACTCCTCCGATGTGTAGGTCGCCCTTGACCCTGAGCGTGCGGTCCACCTGTAGGTCTGTCACGTATACCTTCAGGTTCCACGACCCGTCGCCCACCAGATATCCGTCGGCCATCATCTTGATTGGTTTTTAATAATAATTCAAAAGAAAAAAAAATTTAAAAAAAAATCACAAAAATAAATATTCCATTGTAAAAGAATCACTAGGTGAAGGAAAGAGAGACGAGAACGACACGAAGTATAATGCTCAAAGGCCACGGATAGACTGAAGTGTAGGAGTGGGGAGAAACCCGCGCTTGGAGACCTGTCCCCCCACCATGCTCCGTTCCATTCCCCGCCGCTTTCCCCTACATTGTCTTCTTCCACTAAGACGCACTCCACGCTATTTCTTTTTATAAAAAAAAACATGTTTAGGTAACTTACGTGTTTTTGTTTATATCAATTAGTCTTCGTCTATTTTTGAGCATTGAGAGGAATTATTATATTCAGTTAGCGGACTCAGGTAGGTTCGGTTTTTTTTCGGATTCAGTAAAATTATTGGAATCTCTCCGAAAAAAATCTGGCGTGACTGGTCGCACTTCTTACCTTCGGTAATCGAAAGTTGTGTTATGTGCTTGCACCCTAGATTTTTTTGTGTCGAGATATATTTAGTTTCCGACAATATGTTACTTTTTGGCCGATTTTTGTTCAAAAGCTTCGAGTCACGTCCCAGAGGGGTACCAAACTTAATTATAAAATTTCAACCTCCTAGCTCTTTTCGTTCTTGAGATATTTTGTTCACAGACAGACAGACTGACACACAGGCAGACCATGTCGCGAAAAGCACTTTTTTGGACTCAGGGGACCTCAAAACATGTCTTCTTCTTCTTCTGTCCTCGCCATTATTAATCCCGCGGTGTGGGGTCGGCGGACCTTACCCTCCCCCTCCACTCTCCTCAGCTCAGGGGCCCACTTCTTGTGGGTACGTGGATGGCGACCACGAGCTGCCCTAGCTGGGACTGGCAGTACTTCTGTTCTTTGCTTGTCAGTCTCTTCCTTCGATATTTTCAACAGTCGTCAGACCGTGCGACGGGCCGGCCTCTTCTATTCTTCCCGGTCAAAAACTCACATGAATGAGAAATTATAGGGGACCTCAAAACATGTATATCCATCAAAATCTCGACATCGAATTTTTGACATGATCACAATTCTTTCTTAACATATATACGGTAGTAAGTAGAAAGTAATACCAAACAATCTCTTCGAATGTGACAAAACAGTAAAGTTACAAACTGTCACCCGAGTGGGTATGTGAGCGGGACAGTTTCTTCACCGAGAAGTTGCTTGCTTGCCCTAGTGACAAATAAGTCACTCTCCAGTCAAGTTACTTAGTGTGTGCTACTCCCATAAAAACCACTGTAATGTGACGGCTCATACTGCTAGTGACAAAACTGTTGCATGACAAAAGTCACTCGTGTGCGTGTGCTCTAAGTTATAAAAAAATGTTTATAATCTAACTAATCATGTCATTTACTTCATTTTATCTTTCACCTCTCCTCTTTTATTTCTTTTTAGGCCCTATGGGCTATGTGATTTTCTCCAAAATTCGGTCTTAAAATTCAAAGTATTTAACAAAAGTAAAAATATATAGAACACATTCGATTTCCTTTTACAAATTGCACAAAAATTCGATACAAAGATTTTTAACTTTATTGTTTACTTGGAATCCTTCTTAAATTATTAATTAAAAATTTTGGTGTCACTGAACCTCGGTAAACCAAAATTGTGTGATGTGCTGAAATACCAGTCTTTTTTTGTGTCGCGTTTTAATATCAAGTGGAAACAACCCCAACATTAATAATAAATCATAGCAACCATTTTCCTATGAAGTACAAGAGTAAAGTGGGCTTACTGATTTATGAATTTTATTCAAAATTCTTAGAGATAATTTTGAGAAATTAGATGATATTGGAGTTAATTGTCACATTAGGCAAAAAAGAAATATTGTAGATAGAAGAAAGAAAAATTTTATTTCAATCAATAGCATAAATAAATTTCTTATAATGTTGCTACTGTCAAAACAAGAGAACATAAACACTCTTCCCTTTTTTTGTTCGATGAACCCTAGTCGTTCCTTAAAAAAAATACGATTCGTCTACCCTTAAACTTAACAAATCTATATCCATTTTTCCTATAATGGCATTTTCAGAGAAAATTTGAAAAAGGATTGAAAACAGTTCCACTGTTAATTTCAACTTGGTTTTGATAAAAATGTTGGCATGATGTCTTTCTTTTTTGATGGTCATACTATTGAAGACACAAAGGGCGAAAATTTTGATGATTAATTTACATTTTACAATATTGGAATTTATCTCTATCTTACTTATTTCGCTCAGGGGTCCACATCTTGTGGATACGTGGATGGCAACCACGAGCTACCCAAGCTGGTACTGGCAGTTTTTCTGTTCTTTATAAAGAGTCAGACAGCGCGACGGGCCGGCCTGTTCTATTCTTCCCGGTCGCAAAAACTCATGTTAGGGGGGGAATTGAGGGAAAGAGCAAGGGCCGCCGACCCCGCACTGTGGGAATAAGGCGAGGATAAAGAAGATCTCTATCTTACTTATTCTTTT
>JAKCPI010007655.1:0-26850 GCA_023213315.1 Euborellia annulipes
AAGCAGATAAATTTTATAAAACTCTTCTTGAATATCTCCGCAACCAAATGACCTAGCGCGATGATTATGGGCGCAAACCTTTAGAGGAGATTCTGCTCTTTCTGATAGCCCATCCAGCTTTCCAAAAAACCTGCAATTGAGGGAGAAAATGCCATGTCACGATTGAAATAACAGAGCTACTGTGTAGCCCAGAAGCGTCCAAAAATCAAATTTAATTCTGAATCTGACCCACTAATTAAATCTGAAATTAGATATTTAATTAACAGAGCTGATTGCGATTTCTCGAATTTTGAAGGGGGTTTTAGGGGGACCGCATGTTTCGAAATAATTATCACCATTGGACTCACGGTTGATCATAGAGTCCAAATCCGTCGAGTTCACGTTTTTGATGAAAATTTTTTTTTTTTTGCGAAGCAGATAAATTTTATAAAACTCTCTTCTTGAATATCTCCGCAACGAAATGACCTAGCGCGATGATTATGGGGCGCAAACTTTAGAGGAGATTCTGCTCTTTCTGATAGCCCATCCAGCTTTCCAAATAACCTGCAATTGAGGGAGAAAATACCACGTCATTAATGAAATAACAGAGCTACGGTGTAGCCCATAAGCGTCCAAAAATCAAATTTAATTCTGAATCTGACCCACTAATTAAATCTGAAATTAGATATTTAATTAACAGAGCTGATTGCGATTTCTCGAATTTTGACGGGGGTTTTAGGGGGGACCGCATGTTTCGAAATAATTATCACCATTGGACTCACGGTTGGTCATAGAGTCCAAATCCGTCGAGTTCACGTTTTTGATGAAAATTTTTTTTTTTATTGCGAAGCAGATAAATTTTATAAAACTCTTTCTTGAATATCTCCGCAACCAAATGACCTAGCGCGATGATTATGGGCGCAAACTTTAGAGGAGATTCTGCTCTTTCTGATAGCCCATCCAGCTTTCCAAATAACCTGCAATTGAGGGAGAAAATGCCACGTCACGATTGAAATAACAGAGCTACGGTGTAGCCCATAAGCGTCCAAAAATCAAATTTAATTCTGAATCTGACCCACTAATTAAATCTGAAATTAGATATTTAATTAACAGAGCTGATTGCGATTTCTCGAATTTTGACGGGGGGTTTTAGGGGGGACCGCATGTTTCGAAATAATTATCACCATTGGACTCACGGTTGGTCATAGAGTCCAAATCCGTCGAGTTCACGTTTTTGATGAAAATTTTTTTTTTTATTGCGAAGCAGATAAATTTTATAAAACTCTTTCTTGAATATCTCCGCAACCAAATGACCTAGCGCGATGATTATGGGCGCAAACTTTAGAGGAGATTCTGCTCTTTCTGATAGCCCATCCAGCTTTCCAAATAACCTGCAATTGAGGGAGAAAATGCCACGTCACGATTGAAATAACAGAGCTATGGTGTAGCCCATAAGCGTCCAAAAATCAAATTTAATTCTGAATCTGACCCACTAATTAAATCTGAAATTAGATATTTAATTAACAGAGCTGATTGCGATTTCTCGAATTTTGACGGGGGGTTTTAGGGGGGACCGCATGTTTCGAAATAATTATCACCATTGGACTCACGGTTGGTCATAGAGTCCAAATCCGTCGAGTTCACGTTTTTGATGAAAATTTTTTTTTTTTATTGCGAAGCAGATAAATTTTATAAAACTCTTTCTTGAATATCTCCGCAACCAAATGACCTAGCGCGATGATTATGGGCGCAAACTTTAGAGGAGATTCTGCTCTTTCTGATAGCCCATCCAGCTTTCCAAAAAACCTGCAATTGAGGGAGAAAATGCCACGTCACGATTGAAATAACAGAGCTATTGTGTAGCCCATAAGCGTCCAAAAATCAAATTTAATTCTGAATCTGACCCACTAATTAAATCTGAAATTAGATATTTAATTAACAGAGCTGATTGCGATTTCTCGAATTTTGACGGGGGTTTTAGGGGGGACCGCATGTTTCGAAATAATTATCACCATTGGACTCACGGTTGGTCATAGAGTCCAAATCCGTCGAGTTCACGTTTTTGATGAAAATTTTTTTTTTTTATTGCGAAGCAGATAAATTTTATAAAACTCTTTCTTGAATATCTCCGCAACCAAATGACCTAGCGCGATGATTATGGGCGCAAACTTTAGAGGAGATTCTGCTCTTTCTGATAGCCCATCCAGCTTTCCAAAAAACCTGCAATTGAGGGAGAAAATGCCACGTCACGATTGAAATAACAGAGCTATTGTGTAGCCCATAAGCGTCCAAAAATCAAATTTAATTCTGAATCTGACCCACTAATTAAATCTGAAATTAGATATTTAATTAACAGAGCTGATTGCGATTTCTCGAATTTTGACGGGGGGTTTTAGGGGGGACCGCATGTTTCGAAATAATTATCACCATTGGACTCACGGTTGGTCATAGAGTCCAAATCCGTCGAGTTCACGTTTTTGATGAAAATTTTTTTTTTTATTGCGAAGCAGATAAATTTTATAAAACTCTTTCTTGAATATCTCCGCAACCAAATGACCTAGCGCGATGATTATGGGCGCAAACTTTAGAGGAGATTCTGCTCTTTCTGATAGCCCATCCAGCTTTCCAAATAACCTGCAATTGAGGGAGAAAATGCCACGTCATGAATGAAATAACAGAGCTACGGTGTAGCCCATAAGCGTCCAAAAATCAAATTTAATTCTGAATCTGACCCACTAATTAAATCTGAAATTAGATATTTAATTAACAGAGCTGATTGCGATTTCTCGAATTTTGACGGGGGGTTTTAGGGGGGACCGCATGTTTCGAAATAATTATCACCATTGGACTCACGGTTGGTCATAGAGTCCAAATCCGTCGAGTTCACGTTTTTGATGAAAATTTTTTTTTTTATTGCGAAGCAGATAAATTTTATAAAACTCTTTCTTGAATATCTCCGCAACCAAATGACCTAGCGCGATGATTATGGGCGCAAACTTTAGAGGAGATTCTGCTCTTTCTGATAGCCCATCCAGCTTTCCAAATAACCTGCAATTGAGGGAGAAAATGCCACGTCATTAATGAAATAACAGAGCTACGGTGTAGCCCATAAGCGTCCAAAAATCAAATTTAATTCTGAATCTGACCCACTAATTAAATCTGAAATTAGATATTTAATTAACAGAGCTGATTGCGATTTCTCGAATTTTGACGGGGGGTTTTAGGGGGGACCGCATGTTTCGAAATAATTATCACCATTGGACTCACGGTTGGTCATAGAGTCCAAATCCGTCGAGTTCACGTTTTTGATGAAAATTTTTTTTTTTTATTGCGAAGCAGATAAATTTTATAAAACTCTTTCTTGAATATCTCCGCAACCAAATGACCTAGCGCGATGATTATGGGCGCAAACTTTAGAGGAGATTCTGCTCTTTCTGATAGCCCATCCAGCTTTCCAAAAAACCTGCAATTGAGGGAGAAAATGCCACGTCACGATTGAAATAACAGAGCTATTGTGTAGCCCATAAGCGTCCAAAAATCAAATTTAATTCTGAATCTGACCCACTAATTAAATCTGAAATTAGATATTTAATTAACAGAGCTGATTGCGATTTCTCGAATTTTGACGGGGGGTTTTAGGGGGGACCGCATGTTTCGAAATAATTATCACCATTGGACTCACGGTTGGTCATAGAGTCCAAATCCGTCGAGTTCACGTTTTTGATGAAAATTTTTTTTTTTTATTGCGAAGCAGATAAATTTTATAAAACTCTTTCTTGAATATCTCCGCAACCAAATGACCTAGCGCGATGATTATGGGCGCAAACTTTAGAGGAGATTCTGCTCTTTCTGATAGCCCATCCAGCTTTCCAAAAAACCTGCAATTGAGGGAGAAAATGCCACGTCACGATTGAAATAACAGAGCTATTGTGTAGCCCATAAGCGTCCAAAAATCAAATTTAATTCTGAATCTGACCCACTAATTAAATCTGAAATTAGATATTTAATTAACAGAGCTGATTGCGATTTCTCGAATTTTGACGGGGGGTTTTAGGGGGGACCGCATGTTTCGAAATAATTATCACCATTGGACTCACGGTTGGTCATAGAGTCCAAATCCGTCGAGTTCACGTTTTTGATGAAAATTTTTTTTTTTATTGCGAAGCAGATAAATTTTATAAAACTCTTTCTTGAATATCTCCGCAACCAAATGACCTAGCGCGATGATTATGGGCGCAAACTTTAGAGGAGATTCTGCTCTTTCTGATAGCCCATCCAGCTTTCCAAATAACCTGCAATTGAGGGAGAAAATGCCACGTCATGAATGAAATAACAGAGCTACGGTGTAGCCCATAAGCGTCCAAAAATCAAATTTAATTCTGAATCTGACCCACTAATTAAATCTGAAATTAGATATTTAATTAACAGAGCTGATTGCGATTTCTCGAATTTTGACGGGGGGTTTTAGGGGGGGACCGCATGTTTCGAAATAATTATCACCATTGGACTCACGGTTGGTCATAGAGTCCAAATCCGTCGAGTTCACGTTTTTGATGAAAATTTTTTTTTTTATTGCGAAGCAGATAAATTTTATAAAACTCTTTCTTGAATATCTCCGCAACCAAATGACCTAGCGCGATGATTATGGGCGCAAACTTTAGAGGAGATTCTGCTCTTTCTGATAGCCCATCCAGCTTTCCAAATAACCTGCAATTGAGGGAGAAAATACCACGTCATTAATGAAATAACAGAGCTACGGTGTAGCCCATAAGCGTCCAAAAATCAAATTTAATTCTGAATCTGACCCACTAATTAAATCTGAAATTAGATATTTAATTAACAGAGCTGATTGCGATTTCTCGAATTTTGACGGGGGGTTTTAGGGGGGGACCGCATGTTTCGAAATAATTATCACCATTGGACTCACGGTTGGTCATAGAGTCCAAATCCGTCGAGTTCACGTTTTTGATGAAAATTTTTTTTTTTATTGCGAAGCAGATAAATTTTATAAAACTCTTTCTTGAATATCTCCGCAACCAAATGACCTAGCGCGATGATTATGGGCGCAAACTTTAGAGGAGATTCTGCTCTTTCTGATAGCCCATCCAGCTTTCCAAAAAACCTGCAATTGAGGGAGAAAATGCCACGTCACGATTGAAATAACAGAGCTATTGTGTAGCCCATAAGCGTCCAAAAATCAAATTTAATTCTGAATCTGACCCACTAATTAAATCTGAAATTAGATATTTAATTAACAGAGCTGATTGCGATTTCTCGAATTTTGACGGGGGGTTTTAGGGGGGACCGCATGTTTCGAAATAATTATCACCATTGGACTCACGGTTGGTCATAGAGTCCAAATCCGTCGAGTTCACGTTTTTGATGAAAATTTTTTTTTTTTATTGCGAAGCAGATAAATTTTATAAAACTCTTTCTTGAATATCTCCGCAACCAAATGACCTAGCGCGATGATTATGGGCGCAAACTTTAGAGGAGATTCTGCTCTTTCTGATAGCCCATCCAGCTTTCCAAAAAACCTGCAATTGAGGGAGAAAATGCCACGTCACGATTGAAATAACAGAGCTATTGTGTAGCCCATAAGCGTCCAAAAATCAAATTTAATTCTGAATCTGACCCACTAATTAAATCTGAAATTAGATATTTAATTAACAGAGCTGATTGCGATTTCTCGAATTTTGACGGGGGGTTTTAGGGGGGGACCGCATGTTTCGAAATAATTATCACCATTGGACTCACGGTTGGTCATAGAGTCCAAATCCGTCGAGTTCACGTTTTTGATGAAAATTTTTTTTTTTTATTGCGAAGCAGATAAATTTTATAAAACTCTTTCTTGAATATCTCCGCAACCAAATGACCTAGCGCGATGATTATGGGCGCAAACTTTAGAGGAGATTCTGCTCTTTCTGATAGCCCATCCAGCTTTCCAAAAAACCTGCAATTGAGGGAGAAAATGCCACGTCACGATTGAAATAACAGAGCTATTGTGTAGCCCATAAGCGTCCAAAAATCAAATTTAATTCTGAATCTGACCCACTAATTAAATCTGAAATTAGATATTTAATTAACAGAGCTGATTGCGATTTCTCGAATTTTGACGGGGGGTTTTAGGGGGGGACCGCATGTTTCGAAATAATTATCACCATTGGACTCACGGTTGGTCATAGAGTCCAAATCCGTCGAGTTCACGTTTTTGATGAAAATTTTTTTTTTTTATTGCGAAGCAGATAAATTTTATAAAACTCTTTCTTGAATATCTCCGCAACCAAATGACCTAGCGCGATGATTATGGGCGCAAACTTTAGAGGAGATTCTGCTCTTTCTGATAGCCCATCCAGCTTTCCAAAAAACCTGCAATTGAGGGAGAAAATGCCACGTCACGATTGAAATAACAGAGCTATTGTGTAGCCCATAAGCGTCCAAAAATCAAATTTAATTCTGAATCTGACCCACTAATTAAATCTGAAATTAGATATTTAATTAACAGAGCTGATTGCGATTTCTCGAATTTTGACGGGGGGTTTTAGGGGGGACCGCATGTTTCGAAATAATTATCACCATTGGACTCACGGTTGGTCATAGAGTCCAAATCCGTCGAGTTCACGTTTTTGATGAAAATTTTTTTTTTTTATTGCGAAGCAGATAAATTTTATAAAACTCTTTCTTGAATATCTCCGCAACCAAATGACCTAGCGCGATGATTATGGGCGCAAACTTTAGAGGAGATTCTGCTCTTTCTGATAGCCCATCCAGCTTTCCAAAAAACCTGCAATTGAGGGAGAAAATGCCACGTCACGATTGAAATAACAGAGCTATTGTGTAGCCCATAAGCGTCCAAAAATCAAATTTAATTCTGAATCTGACCCACTAATTAAATCTGAAATTAGATATTTAATTAACAGAGCTGATTGCGATTTCTCGAATTTTGACGGGGGGTTTTAGGGGGGACCGCATGTTTCGAAATAATTATCACCATTGGACTCACGGTTGGTCATAGAGTCCAAATCCGTCGAGTTCACGTTTTTGATGAAAATTTTTTTTTTTTATTGCGAAGCAGATAAATTTTATAAAACTCTTTCTTGAATATCTCCGCAACCAAATGACCTAGCGCGATGATTATGGGCGCAAACTTTAGAGGAGATTCTGCTCTTTCTGATAGCCCATCCAGCTTTCCAAAAAACCTGCAATTGAGGGAGAAAATGCCACGTCACGATTGAAATAACAGAGCTATTGTGTAGCCCATAAGCGTCCAAAAATCAAATTTAATTCTGAATCTGACCCACTAATTAAATCTGAAATTAGATATTTAATTAACAGAGCTGATTGCGATTTCTCGAATTTTGACGGGGGTTTTAGGGGGGACCGCATGTTTCGAAATAATTATCACCATTGGACTCACGGTTGGTCATAGAGTCCAAATCCGTCGAGTTCACGTTTTTGATGAAAATTTTTTTTTTTTATTGCGAAGCAGATAAATTTTATAAAACTCTTTCTTGAATATCTCCGCAACCAAATGACCTAGCGCGATGATTATGGGCGCAAACTTTAGAGGAGATTCTGCTCTTTCTGATAGCCCATCCAGCTTTCCAAAAAACCTGCAATTGAGGGAGAAAATGCCACGTCACGATTGAAATAACAGAGCTATTGTGTAGCCCATAAGCGTCCAAAAATCAAATTTAATTCTGAATCTGACCCACTAATTAAATCTGAAATTAGATATTTAATTAACAGAGCTGATTGCGATTTCTCGAATTTTGACGGGGGGTTTTAGGGGGGACCGCATGTTTCGAAATAATTATCACCATTGGACTCACGGTTGGTCATAGAGTCCAAATCCGTCGAGTTCACGTTTTTGATGAAAATTTTTTTTTTTTATTGCGAAGCAGATAAATTTTATAAAACTCTTTCTTGAATATCTCCGCAACCAAATGACCTAGCGCGATGATTATGGGCGCAAACTTTAGAGGAGATTCTGCTCTTTCTGATAGCCCATCCAGCTTTCCAAAAAACCTGCAATTGAGGGAGAAAATGCCACGTCACGATTGAAATAACAGAGCTATTGTGTAGCCCATAAGCGTCCAAAAATCAAATTTAATTCTGAATCTGACCCACTAATTAAATCGAATTAGATATTTAATTAACAGAGCGATGCGAATTCTTCAATTTTGAGGGGGGTTTTGGGGGGGCCCCTTCTTAAAAATAATCACCCAGTGATAAAAACGTTTTGAAATTTTTTTTTATTGCGAAGCAGATAAATTATAAAACTAAATAATGATCGAATTTCAGATTTAATTAGTGAGTCAGATTCAGAATTAAATTCGATTTTTGGACGCTTCTTGGGTACTCAATGGCTCTATTATATCGTTAGTGACCTGGCATTTTCTCGCTCATTTGCAGATTATTCGGAAAGGTGGATGGTCTATCAGAAAGAGCACACATTGTGTTCAGCACAGATTCAGAATTAAATTCGATTTTTGGACGCCTCTTGGGTACTCCTCTAACGTTTGCCTCCACAATCATTGCGCTCACTCATTTCGTTGCGGAGTTATTGAAGAAAAACTATTTTCTTAACACAATTATCCTGCCCCGTAAATTTTCTTTTTAATTTTTTCCACTTTGGAATAGATTTATTTTAGATATTTTCAAAAAATTTTAAATACGAATTTTAATTTGATCTGTGAATAAATGACTTACAGTTAGATTATAAAAAATTATTAGAGATATATTTTATAATTGAGATTATTAATTTATAATTAATTAATCTATAGAATTAATCTTAACCAAATTTTGATCAAGTATAGAATTGTGAATTACACATATATTAAGATAGAGTTTTTATTGAAAATTGTTTAGTTAATTGATAATGATTTGATAATTGATATAGGCCTACTTACTTAATTATTAGGGTCCGACCGAAACAAGATTTTCAACCGAAACCGAAATCGAATATTTGGCCTCAACCTTAGTTTCGGCCGAAACCGTAACCGAAACCGAAACTTGTATTTCCTATAAAATTTTTTTTTCATTTTACCTTTTTTTTTTTTTTTTGAATTTTTTTTTCCTCCCTTGAAAATCATTTTACCTTTTTTTTAGGGAAACTAAAATTTTTTTCTCCCTCAAGTGCAAATTATTTGAATTTTTTTTTTTTTTGCATGCGAGTCTCATCCCATTTTTTCAGACTCTGGTTTCGGCCGGCCGAAAGGTTCGGCCACTTTTTGGCCGAAACCGAAACTACGGCCGAAACCATGATTTTTGGCCGAAACTGGCCGAAACCGTAACCGAAACCGAATATTCGGTCGGTTCCTATTAATTATATTGATATATTGAGAACTTTAAGCCGTTTGCGGCACGTCTAAATAACTTCCGATTGGGCTGAAACTTAAAATTTATATGTATTCTAAATACCTGTATTAGGAACCGACCGAATATTCGGTTTCGGTTACGGTTTCGGCCAGTTTCGGCCAAAAATCATGGTTTCGGCCGTAGTTTCGGTTTCGGCCAAAAAGTGGCCGAACCTTTCGGCCGGCCGAAACCAGAGTCGGAAAAAATGGGATGAGACTCGCATGCAAAAAAAAAAAAAAAAAAAAAAAAAAAATTATTTGACCTTTTACTTTCTCTTACCTATGTATATATGTAATATATATATATATAAAGAGAAAGTATTGGATTCATGTCAAAAATTCGATGTCGAGATTTTGATGCATCTTCACGTTTTGAGGACCCCTGAATCCAAAAAGTGGTTTTCGCGACATGGACTGTCTGTGTGTGTGTGGGTGGGTGGGTATAAATATTTTGTTACCATGGCAACCATTTTTCCTATCTTCCCTATGAAATACAAGAGTAAAGTGGTCTTCAGAAGATTTCAATTGCAAAATGAGAATATACATTTGAAAGAGCATCTAAAAAATAATTGATTTTTGAATTTTAAAAAAAATCGTTGGAGCAAATTTTGAGAAAATTGAAAAAAACTGAAAAAGTACATCAGTAAAGTACTAGTACTCTTTGGCCGATTTTGATTAAAAGCTTATTTTTCCGGTCCCGGGGGAGTTTAACTTAAATATAAAATTTCAACCTCGTAGCTCAATTCCTTCATGCTTAAAATTGAACACACACCCACCCACCCACACACACACAGACAGACCATGTCGCGAAAACCACTTTTTTGGATTCAGGGGACCTCAAAACGTGAAGAACCATCAAAATCTCGACATCGAATTTTTGAAATGAACCAATACTTTCTCTCTATATATATATTACATATATACATAGGTAAGAGAAAGTAAAAAAGGTCAAATAATTTGCACTTGAGGGAGAAAAAATTTAGTCTCCCTAAAAAAAAGGTAAAATGATTTTCACGAGGGAAAAAAATTCAAAATACGAGAAAGTAAAAAAAAAAAAAAAGGTAAAATGAAAAAATCTGGTGTGACTGGCGCACAGCACACAACTTTCTCTTACCTTCGGTAATCGAAAGTTGTGTACTGTGCTTGTCTCACCAGATTTTTTGTGTCGACATGTATTTAGTTTCCGACAGTACGGTACATTCGATTTTCAAGATGTAAAATTTATAAGTATGGCAAAATATTTATATTTTGTTACCATGGCAACCATAGGAGAAATTCCTATCTTTTCTATGGAGTACAAGAGTAAAGTGGTCTTCTGAAGATTTCAATCACAAAATGAGAATATACATTTTATTGAGAATCTAAAAAATAATTGATTTTTGAATTTAAAAAAAAAATCGTTGGAGCAAATTTAGAGAAAATCGAAAAAAACTGAAAAAGTGCATCAGTAAAGTACTAGTACTCTTTGGTCGATTTTGTTCAAAAGCTTCGTGTCAGGTCCCATGGGGGTGCCTAACTTAAATATAAAATTTCAACCTCCTAGCTCTTTTCGTTCTTGAGATATTTTGTTCACAGACACACACACAGACAGACACACACACAGACACACAGACAGACAGACCATGTCGGGAAAACCACTTTTTTGGATTCAGGGGACCTCAAAACGTGAAGATCCATCAAAATCTCGACATCGAATTTTTGACATGAAACCAATACTTTCTCTCTCTATATATATTAACATATATTAATATATAGAGGTAAGAGAAAGTAAAAATTTTTTATAGGAAATACAAGTTTCGGTTTCGGTTACGGTTTCGGCCGAAACTAAGGTTGAGGCCGAATATTCGGTTTCGGTTTCGGTTTCGGCTGAAAATCTTGTTTCGGTCGGACCCTAACCTGTATATTTTTACGGAGTGCCGCGTTAAAAATAATTTGAACATTCTAAATAAAAGCCGTTTTAGAGCACATTTTCTATTAAAATTATTTTTCTCTACATCTCTAAAACTGTGCCTATGGGGCAAAACTGAAATGATATTTGAATTCAGCATGAAAAATACTTCTAGAATTTCATATATTTATTCTTGTGAAAGAAAAAAGTTCATTTTCGTCGACTAGTGTAATTAATAAAAAAAATGTATCACTCTGGACACACGTTCAAAAAGGATGAGGGCGCACTAAGTCCCCTCTCCAAGACTCAGGAAAGATGGAAGGAAGACCGGGGAATATCTCATTTATGAGTTTATATATCGAACACTAGCTACTCTTTTCATGCCTTTTTCATCTTCTGAGATCCTCATGCTGCTTATGGATGGATTTCCTGAAATTTCATATTATTTATTTTTCCATATTTTACAAAATAATTTGTTTCTCCTTCTATTCTTACACAAACATAGTGAAAATAAAAAATTTATTAAATTTTAAGGAGAGTACTTAAAATTGTTCCTTTTTGTACTATACCTGTCGAAGGTGAATGCAACCATGTTCGTAAATGATTAATTTTATTTCATCCACAATAAGTCTACGTTTTACCAGTATACTGTATAATACTCCAACTCATAATTCGCAATTAGCCATTCTCTTAAAACGAGTTGATGGAAACGCTATGGCAAGAATGCCTAAAGCCATTCCCATATTGCGTCAATGATTAATTACTGCACTTCTAGTTAAATTCCAATCCCGAGTGCCGGCTGCATTCAAACACAATACCAGCGCCGATATTGTGATTGATTGGTGAAACCTATTAGATTCAATTGGTTCGTCAGGTGAAAGAACAAAAACAATGAATAGTTTCTAAGTTTGTAAGAGATATTTGAACAACTTGAAAATTCAATTGGCTCAATTAAAAGCTAATACAATAGAATTAAATCATTAATTTTCATCATAACTAAAAGCTTTCCCAACAATTAAAATTGTGAAGCCTCTAGAAAACAGTTTTAATTAAATTTCTTACAAATGTTAGTTTAACTAGGTAACTATAATATTTTATAGAAATACTCTTAAGAATTAAGAAATAGTCTTTTAAATATTCAAAATAAAACTCTATCATTGATGACTTGATCTTATTGAAAACGTAAGTAAGAAAATTTAATAAGAAATCACATGAAAGTATCACGGAAAAATTTTCCAAAGTTAGAGGATTTAGATAATTTTTTTAAGATAAAAAAAAAAAAAAAAAAATTTGAGAGAGTAAGAGGAATAAGTTTATATATAAAAATATCCGGTGGGATCAATTCCACTAGAAGCTAAGTTAGACACCTTTTAGATTGAATATAAAATACAAATTTTCTAAAGAGAAAAATTATAATTTGATAATTATTTTTAGAATTTTCTCTCTAGCATTTATCCAATTAAACATAGTCTTCAGTTCTCCTCCTCTTCCTCTGACAACGTTTCAGATAGTCTTCCCCCATCCCTTCAGGACAAGGAGTTATATATTATTAAATACGGTTTTTATTTTGTATTTTTTTTTGTTTTTGAGAAAAGAACAAAGTTTACTTATTGTTTTTTGTAGATGGCCGTAAGGAAAAAAGAAAAAATCTGTTTGTAAAAAATCTGGTGTAACTGGCGCACAGCACACAACTTTCTCTTACCTTCGGTAATCGAAAGTTGTGTTCTGTGCTTGTCACACCAGATTTTTTGTGTCGACATATATTTAGTTCCCGACAGAACGGAACATTTGAATTCAGATGTAAAAATTTTTTTTTTTTTTTTTTTAAAGATTCACTCTTTTTTCTCATTCACACTTTTTATTTATTTTTTTTTTTTTTTAAACATTCACACTTTTTTCTCATTCACACTCACACTCACACACACATTCACACAGTCTTTCGGCAACTCAGGCCATTTAAGACTTTAGACGATAACCGTTGTAATTAATATATATATTGTGGGTTCAGGCATTTCTATTTAAGCCATCTGGTCATTCACACTTACACTCACACATTCACACAGTCTTTTCGGCAACTCAGGCCATTTAAGACTTTGACGAAAACCGTTGTAATATATATTATCTATTAGGGGTTCAGGCATTTCTATCTATCTATCCAAATGGTTTAAATAAAATCATCGGACTGCCTGGGTCCGAACCCGCGACGTTTGATATAGGAGGAAGGCACGTTACCTACTACGCCACACCTGGGGGCAAATGTAAAATTTATAAGTATGGGAAAATATTTATATTTTGTTACCATGGCAACCATTTCTCCTATCTTTCCTATGAAATACAAGAGTAAAGTGGTCTTCAGAAGATTTCAATTGCAAAATGAGAATATACATTCTAAAAAATAATTGATTTTTGAATTAAAAAAAAAAAAAATCGTTGGAGCAAATTTTGAGAAAATCGAAAAAAAACTGATTAAAAGCTTATTTTTCCTGTCCCGGGGGGTGTTTAACTTAAATATAAAATTTCAACCTCGTAGCTCAATTCCTTCATGCTTAAAATTGAACACACACACACACACACACACACACACACACACACACACACACACACACACACACACACACACACACACAGGGGAGAGAGAGACAGACCATGTCGCGAAAACCACTTTTTTGGATTCAGGGGACCTCAAAACGTGAAGATCCATCAAAATCTCGACATCGAATTTTTGACATGAATCCAATACTTTCTCTCTATATATATATGTAGCATATATATACATAAGGTAAGAGAAAGTAAAAATTAGTTTATTGTTTAATAACTAATAAAATGTAGCCTAATTTATGTTCTATCCAATTTAGTTGATTGTACTGAAGATGATTCCATATCACTGTGATCGAAATATTTACAAATAAACGGATAATACGCAGAAGCCAACGGTCGTTATAATTAATATTTAAAGTTTAATTTAAATAAGCCGTTGAAAAAAATAAGTTTGTGCTTTTGTGCTACCTCTGGACTGAGCGACCTCATCCCTCCCTGTCCAGGATATCAAGTTATTGACTTATTGTCTGCTGCGATCCTCTTGGGATATAATGTCGATATTATAAAAAAGAGATGTACCCGAATAGTCTATTCCTAAAAAAAGAAAGATTGCAGTTAGAGAAAATTAAATTAAGATTAATTTATAATTACTTATAATCGGCATTTAAAACGCTAATATTGATATGATTATTGAAATATTGTATATTTTTAATTAAGAAAAAAAAAATCAAAACAATTTAACAAATTATCTTTCACAAACTTGAAATAATAAAACCAAATTGGTCCTGGTGCTTTGATGCCAAATGTTCCAATTCTATTTTATTCAAATGTTTCTTGCTGCCAAATATCATCATCATGATCTCCCATCTTCTGGCACCGATTACTAAGTTAGTGGTTGAACAAATGGATCCAAAGGGAAACTTGATCGACCCATAAGGTTTGTCCTATAATGGAACAATTATTTGTAATAACAGACAGAACTCACATCCTAGAATTATTTTGGCTCAATTAATATGAACCAGAAACAAACATCTGGATTTAAATGAAATCAATAAAATACGTATTATATTTACAATATTTTCTAAAAAGAAAATGAAAATAAATTATTTGCTTTTTCAATTAAAAAAAAAAATGGCGTCACTAAACACGTATCATACAAATTTCTTTTGATTGAGGTATTACATTAGACATGTCGACATATTCAATTTAAGTTAACATAAAACCAACCCAAAAAATTTTCTTAAGGCCGTTTCACACGTAGGGTTTTCAGGTTACATTGCATGCGATATGACGTCACTGCAAGCAGAGCTAGCAGTGTGATCCACTCACACTAGACATGAAGCCAGCGAATAAAACTTGAGCTGTCAAAAATTCTAATACGTATTAATATATTCACACGTCTCAGAGGGTGGGGCTTATTCAAACATGATGAGTTTGGAAGTCTAGTGTGGCGGAAATGGTCGAAAGTTGCCCTCTGGTGATCGCCTTTTTTTTATAAAATATTTCAAAAAACGTAAGCTGTCAAAATCATATAACCTCACTTTTTGGTTAAAGTCAGCCATGTTGGATGGCGTAAAAAATCCGACTCTGTGATTGGTCGATGCATGGGTTTGGAAAAAAAGGCATGCAAAAATTAGAACATGCGGAATCAGCCAAAAACCCATGAAATCAGACACTACGTCATAAATGACGTCTTATCGCATGCGATATAACAAGAAAACCTTCCCTGTGAAGTGCCCTTTACTCAAGAAATTAAAAATATATTCAGAGATTTTTTTTTAAATTTATTTATTTAAGGTCTTTTTCGGCATCGGATGCCATTTAGACCACGTCCTTATTTATTTCAATTAATTGGTAGCCAATTCAAGACAAAAAGTCTCACCCCGTGACCATTCAGAGGTTCAAATGTTGCCCTTTTTTAAACCTCGACACAATGGTCATACCCAGTGCTTTATAGACATATTTTAAAATAATTTATACAAGATAATGTTTTATTCAATGGGCAATGTTTTATCAACAATTTTAAAATCTATTGTATATAAATTTCAATATTGTTATATCTTATAATTAAAATAAATAACTCTAGGTCTCTTCATGTGTCTCTACATTAATGCTGCTTCCGCTTCCTATTGTTTTATATGCTTCACTTTCATTATTTCCTTCGGCTGGTTTCCATAAGGGTATTATTATATCAAACGAATCGTACAGATGTGCACGCGTGGGTTCGAATCCCATCCTCGTCGCCACAAAATGTTATATCTTATAATTAAAATAAATAACTAACTAGGATAACATTTAAACAATATCTTTTAATTGTGTATAATTAATTACATTCATTCACTAAAATCAATAAATACAAAGAATAACAATTCAGTCAGGGCTTCCTTGAGTCCCTGATTATGCTATCACACCTACAACAGATGTTTTTTCCACGAGCCCCGTGGGAACATTCTGAACATTTCAGGGAGGGGGGGGCCTTAAACTGTTGTGTAATAAAATTATAATTGGTAAAATTATTAGCTGACAGGTCCCCAAGATTTCGTCGGCCTAGGGGCCTCCATCTTGTTTAATCTGGCACTGGTCATACCTTACGTATTTATACCCGTTAATTATGAGTATTTGATCTTTTTGGATAAAAGCATATTTTATTAAAAAAATTTTCGCTTTAATATTTATTATTTTAATTTCAATAGGTGAATTAGAGTGAATTGAATAAGTGGCTGATTTGCAAATAAAATCTTTTATTTAGATGCGAAATTTTGAATAAATATTAGTTTATTCAAATTGCATATTTACCCCGAAAAAACTCTTTAAAAATGACAGGGATATTTTATTTTAATAAAACCTCTTTTGCACTCCCAAAAGAGAGGGAAGAGAAGGGATATGGACGATGGATGCTTTTGTGAAAAATTCAATCTCAGGCCAATTTATTATTTGATAAAATCTGAATTTCTCAAGCATAGATAATATTAACATTGCTCGAGTTGAAATCTCCAGATAAGAGGAGAAAAGGGAAGGTAATTGACATTTTCGATGGTGGGAAAATAGATTTCGGTGAGGGGGAGGAATTCAATAGTGAATGACGCGTGACTTTCCCTTGTATTAATAGAAGTACAAAAGAAACCATTGATGTATTATGGAAGTTTCTCAATTCTGATTCAACTTGAACAATGTCCATGAAATAACCTCAACAGCTGGCAAATTATCAGAATTATTTATGAGTTTCCACGAATTTCATGTTTCATGAATCATTTTTGGATTTTTTTCGTCTAGAAACTTTGAATTCTGCTCTTGTGAATTTCCCATCCGCTGACATTGGGATTGATTTCGGAAGTAGGCCTAAGTTGAACCTTAACAGATTACAGAAAAATTCCCGGTAAATGCGTGACCTTTTGTAGGATAAATTCACAATTAATAGTTTATTTATCAAAATATTTATTTAAGAAAATAGCATAAATTTTTTTTTTTTTTTAATTGTCCTCTGAGGTAAATAAAAATATTAGGACATATTTAAAATTTTTTATCAGTATCTCTAAATATTGTCTTATATGAGAGATTTGTTAATGAATTTTATGATAAAATATCAAATTAGATTATTCAAGAGTGCGGAACTTAAGTCAATCCTTTTTTTTCCAATTCGTTAATTAATATATTATGACGTTCTATTTCATAAAAAAATATATTTATCAACAGTAATTAATAACAATTTAAACTGTTTTAATAATAATGATATAGTAATTTTAATTTTTACTTTCTCTTACCTCTATATATATGTTAATATATATAGAGAGAGAAAGTATTGGATTCATGTCAAAAATTCGATGTCGAGATTTTGATGGATCTTCACGTTTTGAGGTTCCCTGAATCCAAAAAAGTGGTTTTCGCGACATGGTCTGTCTGTGTGTCAGTCGTGTCTGTGAACAAAATATCTCAAGAACGAAAAGAGCTAGGAGGTTGAAATTTTATATTTAAGTTAGACACCCCCATGGGACGTGACACGAAGCTTTTGAACAAAATCGACCAAAAAGTACTAGTACTTTACTGATGCACTTTTTCAGTTTTTTTCGATTTTCTCAAAATTTGCTCCAACGATTTTTTTTAAAATTCATATATCAACTATTTTTTAGTTGCTCTTTAAAATGTATATTCTCATTTTGTGATTGAAATCTTCTGAAGACCACTTTACTCTTGTTCTCCATAGAAAAGATAGGAGAAATGGTTGCCATGGTAACAAAATATAAATATTTTGCCATACTTATAAATTTTACATCTTGAAAATCGAATGTACCGTACTGTCGGAAACTAAATACATGTCGACACAAAAAATCTGGTGTGACAAGCACAGAACACAGCTTTCGATTACCGAAGGTAAGAGAAAGTTGTGTGCTGTGCGCCAGTCACACCATATTTTTCTTTAAACTTTTCATTATCTTACAAAGAAAGATAACAACTTGATAAATTTTATTTAAAAGGGAGATACTTTTTATTATATGACATATTAATCAATATCTTTGTTAGAAGATTATACATTTATTTATAAAACAAAAATGCGGCAGTTTGTTTTTGCTCTTTGTTGTTTGTTGAGTTGTTCTCTTCAAACTTATGGTATTGTCAAATTAATTTTATTTATGTTAATTTTATATTTTTTTGGTTTAGAAAAATAATTCGAATTAATAATAATAATGATTGTGAAGATTTGATCTGGAACAATTTTTTTAGCTATCATGTGTTATTCATGTCAAGATGTCTCGCCTGTAATTATGAATTGTACTACGATGGAAGGACAATACCCTGTTGACTGCGGAATTGGATGGGATGCGTGTACCACTGTAGTAACAAGAAGTAAGCTATTCTTTATAAAAAAAAGTGCTTCTTTTTAAAAAATTAAAAAGCGAAATTTCCATTTAAGCAATTTGGAATTATAAAGGTGGGTGATTTTGAGTAGGAGAGGAGTAACATGTACTTGCGATCGGATAGAGCGTATATTAAGATGGCTAATTTTTATTTAGTAATATGCTCCACAAAAATAGTGTGGCACTTTGAAAATTTCAATATTTGACTTAAACTATTGACGTATTTTATTAATTAATTGGTGATATATTTTAAATTTGTTTTTTCCTCTTGAGTGTCTGTAGTCAGAAATTAAATTTAAAAAAAAAAATAAATAAATAAAAAATTGAATAAAATTTTCCGAGTGACACTTTTTTGTAGACCAGTGTTTTCAAGAAAGAGTCAAGCAGATATTTATTTAAGGTTACTGCTGAAGTCTCGGTAACATTTAGAACCGCCTTCAGAGCTGTATTACAAGCGGATGCAAAAATATCTCATTAGAAAAATTCATATAAACAGGGGGTATTTTATATAACTTTTTTTCTAAATATAAGACCTATGTAATTTATAAAAAAAAAAAATGTGATATCTTTCTAGCTGTGAAGATGGTCCCAAATGTCAGTTTTATCAATCCTAGAATATCTACTTGGCTCTTTTTTAAAAGTATTCTTCATAAATATCCACCTTCAAATTATCAAGGTTTTTAATACTTTTCTAAACGTTTGAAGATCAGGATCATTACAAAAGTCTGAATAAAATGTTAAAATTGGTAAAAAAAAGCAAACGTGTGGGGTCGTAGGACACCCGGCAGGAACGAAATTCCTCACGCCTTTTTTTCAACTCAGAATATAATTTAATATTCCCGTCTACGGTAGATAGAAGGAAATAAAGAAAAGGAGAAGGTGGGGATGGCCTCGCCAAGACTGGCTAATCTTGCCTTCCTCCGACTTTGCTGGGTCGCAGGGAACGCATTTTTGTTAGGAACGCGTTTTTGTTACGTTACATTTTCTCCCAATTCAACCTGCGTAGGCCGCGTTAAAGAACTTCGTTCCAAAAAAAAAAGGTAAAATAAACGAACATCTGCAATATAATATTTAGGTAAAACATTAATTAATTTAATGTATTAGGCTATCTTAAAGGGGCCTGTGCACGAACAATATTTTCACGGCAATGTGTGACCGGCAATGATTGCTGGGCAACATTACTCAATATTGAGCAATATTTCCAGGAGTTTGTTCGTATGACTCGGCAATATTACTTTATGTAATGATCTCTTTTACTCAAGGCCGAAGCTAGGGGGGGGGGGATCAAGGGGGATTGATCCCCCCCCCCCCCGAAATAAAAAAAAGATATTTATTTTAGTGCGCCCGTCTTACTTTGTTGTTATACACAACATAATAGTTAATCAATCACTACAAACAAAATTCTGGTAATGGTTTTCTAATAAATATTTTTTTATATGATAAGTAACACCATTTTATTTATTTTATTAAAACGATTTTATGATTTTCTACTGTTCCACCAAATCAAACCCCCCCCCCCCCGAAATTATTTTCTGGCTACGGCCCTGCTTTTACTGTAGAATCTTTCATCTTCTTTTACTTTGGGGTCGGCATATAGCTCGGGAAACTAGTGAACGCCACTACCAGTGCGGAAATTAGCTTCATCCATACTTAAATTATTTTAAAAATGACATACTGTGTATTTTATTGTATACAAATAGATAATTAAAGTTAGTATTTATTTACTAATTGCCACTTATTTTGGCGGAGGGATAATCTTAATAACAGATAATTTCTACATCATGTTATTTACTATTATATATTCCATTTCCAGTTTACGACACTGTGCAGACAATAAGTGAATAATAATGTGGAAATCCTGGTCATGGCGGGGCCATGATGAATAACCATTTACCTCACGAGGTGTTTGTTTCTTAGCTGCTGTGATTGTGTAGAGGATGCATGTTACGGAGAATATTCGAATTGAGTGGTCTTATCTCTATCTCTCAATAACGTTGTTTAATAATCTCGATAAAACCAATATTTATTTAGATTAAGTTTAAATTCAGTGATCTTGAAAGCAATGAACTCTAATTCGAGATTGATCAGTTATATTCTTTAACACTTCAGATTATTTTGTGAATATTTTATAAATTATATTTATATTATTTATTTTTATAATAAAGGCTGTTTATTTCTAAAAAAAAAAAATATATATTAAAATCAGTTTAAAGATTATTTCCTATTCATGGGCGTCCGCGGGGGGGGGGGGGCGGGCGCCCCCCCCCCCCCCCCAAATAAAAATTAAAAAAAAAAAAAAAAAAAAAAAAAAAAAAAAAAAAAAAAAATAAAAATACATCTCCTCCTCAACCCGCCCCCTCTTGGTAACGATAAGATATATTTAAAAATTAATATAAATAAAAATTTATTACTAATTTTGTAGTTTTTTTTTCCCTCCCTGGCCCCCCCCCCCCCCCCCCCGCCCGCGCCCCTGCCTTTTCCTATTCCATTCTGTTTGGTTTCTTCTTATGAGATTTTATACGAGATAACTTCATAAAAAATAGCATTATTCTACTTCTTTACCTAGACTTATTAAAAATAAAATATTTTTTTATCTCACTTCCAGGTGTATTCTCTAAAAACAGACGTTAAAATTTAAAATAAACAAATAGGTGTTAAAAAGTATTGTAAAAAAATCAGCGTTAAAAAATCCTATTCAAAATCACTTTCTCACATCTCACTCAAATAGCTATTCTGTAAACAAAAATTTAAAGCCAAAAAGTTAACATTTAGTAAGTAGTGTTAAAAATTAATGTCATGTCTAAGGGGTCCTTTTAATATTTTAACGTCGTGTTTAAAATAAAAATGACGTCCTTAACCTAAAAAGTAAGGTTAGGATTTTGATAGCTTTGAAATAAAAGCAACATGTTAACGTTGCTGTTAAAACTTTGTTTAGAGAATAGCATTTTTTTAACGCTGATTGTTTTTACATTACTTTTTAACACCCATTTGTTTATTTTAAATTTTAACGTCTGTTTTTAGAGAATAGACCTGTTTAAGTTTTTTGTTTTTCAATTCAAGAAATTTTATTTCCCATTTTTTTTTTCTTTTTTTTATGTTTAATGTGGCGGACGGCGCGCCGTAGCACAATAGTAGAATTCTTACTTCTTGTTCTACACATCAGGGGTTGGCATCTCGTCTCATGACAAAAATTTATTTCAATTGAATAGGCTCCAATCAATTGAAATAGATACGGTCCTAATGAATATATTCATTTATAAATTTTATATGAAATAAAGATATTAGAGAAGGCATCCGTGTTTAGTTCTCACTGCATCAAGATCTGTCATCAACTTTGTAAAAATATTAAAATTTAATTTTTTTTTTCTTTGTGTTAGGTGGCGTTCAGCAGGTTTGTGAACAGGAAAACAAGAATTCAAAATGGGCAGTTCTTTGGTTCGAAGTTTTTTCTCCCTAAAAAATTATCTCTATTTTGTATATGTATTATATTATTATTTTTAAATATCAATACAAAATTTTCCTGGTCCAATTGTGTTAATTTACCATAAAAATTAAATATTTAAGTTAAGAGACTAATTAATTAATATTTTATACAAACAATTTGATACAATTAGCACAATTAATCGGAAAAAATTTTGTATTTTCTGTATTTATAATAAGAATATCAATTATAGCTACTAGTAAATTATTCAATTTTTTTTTCTTTGAATGGATATTTTTTAAACATACTAATTGGGTATTTTTATCTAATAAAATGTTTAATTTAAATAAAGTAAGTTTTGAAAATATTCAATTTTTCAGTTTACGAAACGGTGCAAACAATAAGAGTATGTGGACATCCTGATTTATGTGAGGCTATGATGAATATCCATTTGCCCCATGAAACGTTCCTTAGCTGCTGCATTTGTGTTGAAGATGGATGTAATGGAGAATATTCAAATTGAGAGGTGATCTTAACTTAATTAATAAAAAGACTATAGAGACTGCAAATAATAATTGTAGGTGAAAACTTTTTGTGAAAGTAGAAGTGATCAATAAAAATTTAGAAATTAGTATTATTTACTTTTTTTTAGACTCCTTATTTCCATATTTTTCTTTCCTTTTTTTGAGCGTAAAATATAGTATGAAAGAAAAACAATTTTTTTTTTTTAATGTAAATGTAAATAAATTATTTTTCGGATAAAATATTTTTTTCCTTCTGGAATGGAAAATAAATAAATCCTCATATACAAAAAAATAAAATAAAGTCGAATTGACTTCTTTGAATCACAGAGTTCGATGCACTGTTTGTTATTGACAATGTCGGGAACTGAATGGGCTGACAACGAATGCCACTAAAATAAAAAATACACAACAAGGGAATGTATTTTTTTACTAAGTATTGGGAACAAAGCTTATATGAATGTTGGTAAAAAATAAATGACATTTCTAAAGACAAGTGACACCAAAAAAATTAAAGAATTTGACAGATAGAGAGTCAAACAAACAGATAAAGTCCAGTAGCCAACAAAAAACGAGAGAAATCTTTTTTTTTTTTTATTTTATAAATCTGATTCGGAAAAAAATTATAAGGCAAAAGATCAAAAAGCAAATAATTGAAAAAAAAAAAAAAAAACTACAAAAATTTTGATATTGTTGTCACCTGCCTTATCGTATTCATTAATTTTAATTTTGGTTATTTGAACCAGGATTTGTCAATAATAAAATTTATTTGCTTCATACAAAATTATATGGACCCTGGTCCAAGAACAGAGAATTTTTTTTTTTACTCAAATCGATGTTTTCAAGTTGCAAAGGCTTTGAATTTTTTATCGAATTTTTTTTTCAATTCGTCAATTTGAGTTCTTATTAACCGAGAGGATTGCGATTTCTCCTCAACTGCTTATGGATGGATTTCCTGAAATTTCATTTGTACTTTCTCTTACCTTTTTATGTTAAAATATATAAGAATTGGATTCATGTCAAAAATTCGATGTCGATATTTTGATAGATCTTCACGTTTTGAGGTCCCCAGAATCCAAAAAGTGGTTTTCGCGACATGGCCTGTCTTTCTTTCTGTGTGTCTGAGTGTCTTTGAACAAAATATCTCAAGAACGAAAAGAGCTAGAGGTTGAAATTTTATATTTAAATTAGGTACCCACATGGGACGTGACACGAAGCTTTTGAACAAAAGAGTACTAGTACTTTACTGATCCAAAGTGTACTAGTACTTTACTGATGTAGTTTTTCAGTTTTTTTTTTCGATTTTCTCAAAATTAACTCTAACGATTTTGATTAAAATTCAAAAATCAATTATTTTTTAGATGCTCTTTCAAATGTCGTATATTCTCATTTTGCTCTCAAAATTGCCATGGTAACAACAGTTGGAAAATTATCAGATTTATTTATGACTTTCCACGAATTTCATGTTTCATTAATCATTTTCGGATTATTTTTCTCTAAAAACTTCTAATTCAGAGACTCAGCTCTTGTGAGTTTCCCAAGCTAAGGCTGACATTTGGAATAAGTCGATCCTTAACACCCAAAGAAAAATTCAGCGTAAATGTGTGACCTTTGTAAGATAAATTCAATATTATTTTATCAAAATACGTATTTCGGAAAATACCTCAAAAAATTTTTAAATCATCTTCTGACGTAAATAAAAATATTCAGACATATTTAATTTTTTATCAGTATCTCTTAAAATATATATTGTCTGATTTGAGAGATTTATTAAATGAGATTTTTTAATGATTTATTATGATAAAATATCAAATTAGATTATTCAAGAGTGCAAAACTTAAGTCAATCCATTTTTTTTCCAATTCGTTAATTTAAATATGATGACGTTATATTTCAATAAAAAAAATTCTTAAATTTATCAATAGTAATTAATAGCAATTTAAACTGTTTTAATAATAATGATAATTATAGTATAATTTTTCTTTAACCTTTTCATTATCTTACAAAGATAACAACTTGATAATGTATATTTAAAAGACAGATTCTTTTTACTATATGACATATTAATCAATATCTTTGTTAGTAAATGATATATTTATTTTATATATAGATTATATAATAAAACAAAAATGCGGCAGTTACTTTTTGCTCTTTGTTGTTTGTTGAGTTGTGCTGTTCAAACATATGGTATTGTCAAATTCATTTTTATTTTTATGTTAATTTCATATTTTTTGGAGTTTAGGAAAAATAATTCGAATTTAAAAAAATCTGGTGTGCTGTGCTTGTCACACCAGATTTTTTTTGTGTCGATATATATTTAGGACAAGAGTAAAGTGGTCTTCAAACAATTTTGAGGGCAAAATGAAAATGTGACCGTCCACATGAAAAGGTACCAAATCTTCACTGGGCTAAATTTTCACGAGCCGATTTAAAGTCCAAAAAAAATTGATTTTTTTTTATTACTGATTCCGATTCTCTAGTTCTTCATCTTATATGATGAAATATTCGATTCATCAGAATCGATGTATTATATATAAAAAAATTGAAAAAAAAAAACAAGATATAGGGTGAGATAAGAGAAAAGAGACAAAACAAACTTTGAACTCATTTTTCTCAAAACTATGTTTTTCATAACCAAAATTTTAAAAATTCATATCATCCAAACAAATAATGATAAAAAAATTCTAAAAAGACAGGCTTGCTCAGCAGGATGTGTTCTGTACAGAAATCATAAAAATTCAATTTTGACCACGATGAAGATTTGGTACCTTTTCATTTGGACGGTCACAAATACATTTTAAAGAGTATCTAAAAGATAATTGATTTTTGAATTTTAATCAAAATCATTTGAGCCAATTTTAAGAAAATCGGAAAAAAAAACTGACAAAGTACAGGGAACGCCAAAGTTAGGTGCCCCCCATGCGTTTCTTGTGATTATTTTATTCTTTTTATAAAAGAAAATGAAAATCTTTATTGGAGTTTGAACCATGAAAGTTTCCATTAAAAAATATATAATATAGGCCTTATATATAATATTATCTAAATAATCACAAGTAGAAAAACATGGGTAGATTTTAATATTGTCCCTCACTGTACATCAGTAAAGTACTAGTACTCTGGATGATTTTGTTCAAAAGCTTCGTGTTACGTCTTAGAGGGTTACCTCCACTTTTTTGGACACAGGGGACCATAAAACGTGTATATCCGTCAAAATATTCACATCGAATTTGTAACATGAATCCAATATTTCTCTCTGTTGTATACTATATACAGATTGTGAAGATTTGATGCAATCTGGTGCAATTTTTTTCAGCTCTCATGTGTTATTCATGTCAAGATGTCTCCCCTGTATTTATGAACTGTACAACAATGGAAGAACAATACCCTGTTGACTGCGGACCTGGATGGGATGCGTGCAACACTCTAGTAACAAAAAGTAAGCTATTCTTTATAAAAAAAGTGTTTCTTTTTAAAAAATTAAAAAATCACATTACAATTTAAGCAATTATGTACTTGCGATCGGATGGAGCGTATATTAAGATGGTTAATTTTTATTTAGTAATATTATTAATAAACTGCTCTACAAAAATAGTGTCGCACTTTGAAAATTTCAATAATTGGCTTTCTAACTGCACCGGTCCGAAACAACTAGGTCGGGATTTCATCAAATTTAAAATAAAATTTTCAAAAGCATTTTTCTAAATATTTTATTTTGGAACTTTTGCCACTCAAGCTAGTTTTATTTTCGGCAAGTTTTTTCCTTTTTCGGCGGGTTTTTCTTTGGCGAGATTTTTTTTTGGACGACTTTTTGTTTCGGCTAGTTTATTTTCAGCGAGTTTTGCCGTCCCCATCTAATAACTGTTATAATTTTAATTTAAATAAACTAAGCTTTGAAAATATTCCACTTTCCAGTTTACGATACGGTGCAAACAATAAGAGTATGTGGACATCCTGGTTATTGCGAAGCTATAATGAATATCCATTTGCCTCATGAAACGTTCCTTAGCTGCTGCATTTTGTGTTGAGGATGCATGTAATGGAGAATATGCATATTGAGAGGTGATCTTAACTTATTAAAATTATTTAAAAAATTAAATTATTAAATAAAAAAAAAACTAAAAAGACACTAAATAATAATTGTGGGGAAAACTTTTTGTGTGAGCAGAAGTGATCAATAAAAATTTAGTATTAGTATAGTATTTACTTTTCTTTTTTTTTTTTTTTAGACTCCTTATTTCCATATTTTTCTTTCCTTTTTTTAAAAGAAAATATTAAAAGAAAAACAATTTTT